>JADDOH010005702.1:0-237616 GCA_016648135.1 Agrypnia vestita | reverse complement strand
TGATGGCCAACGTCCGTTGAACAGATAAGAAGAAGTCTTCGAATTGGTTGAATATTACTCTTCGTACAATATTGACGTGGTGCGGTTTATTCCTTCTACATTTTATCATCCCGCCAATTGGCCATTGTGCGACAGTGCTGTGCGACATTAACGGCCTATTGTGAACTGGCTTCATGCGCGTCTTTGAAACAACTCGAGTGCTAAGATTTTCAAAATGTTTTAGAACGTCGCTCTTGACTTCAACTCTCATCTCTGACTTGTGAAACAAAGCTGGCTTTGAGTATCTTGTTGGTGTGGTGGTTAAGACTCTCGCATAGCGGTCAAGTCCCATTCTAGGACACCAGCAATTTAGTCCTTTTTTCATAGCACGAGCTTTTAGTTTGAAAAAAATAAGAATAATTGATAAAAAATAAGTCTGAAAAATTTAAAAACATGGTCATGGTTGCTTGAACATTTTCGATTCATAATCAATGCAGAAATCCACCTGTAAAGTGTTATGGATAGCTCTGTTACACCCTGTATATTTTTATTATTACGATATTTGTTTAATTATTTTATGAATAGGCATCAATATATATCACATATTAATGGACGAATAAAAAGCAAATAGTACCTATTATATAATATACCAATAAATTTCGTTAAGTTTTAAAAATAGATTAATAATAATATTTGAATATATGAAAGAAAATGATTTAGAACCTGTATATAACTTTTAAAAATTTAATAATGTGTGGATGTTCTTACGCCAGAATTGGTGAACATTGCATTGTGTAAATTGATCACTCAAGCCAGCTCGTACAGGTCTCAGGCCCTGGGCCACCATATAAAGACATAAAGTAGCATATAAATAAATAGCTTCGTCTCTGTGAGACTGTTATATTTTATTTTATTAATAACCATTATTATCAATATGATAAATTTACATTTATTTTTAACAAAAATACTCTTCGCGCGGTGTACACAACCGATACCATGCGTCACTGGCGTCGAGTATGTTGCATTACTGTTTGTCGTTAAGCGCCTCGTGTGGCTTTGTCTCTTACTCTCATACATATCGCTAACGCACATCAATGTGTGTATCGCTGTGTAACGCTTTCTTGTAGTCTTGTAGCCAGGACACAAAAATTGGCTTATAAAATACATTAAACCGAGGTAATAAATTTTCAAAAGGCAACATAAAACTTTAAAAGATAAACACAGCCAAACGCCGCTCATTCGAGCAAAAAGCTCTCGGAAAGAGCCACCTACCGCTGAAAACATTCATTTGTTAACATTACGAGCAGTCGTTGTATGGAAATATATTCAACCCCGTGTGACGTCATACTTTGTGCACGACTTTAAATAAATTGCTTCACAAACACACGTAAAAATGTACAAAATAACAGGAGAAAGATCTTTCTACGAGAACACCTACATTCGTTTCGCGTAAACATAACCTCTTCGCCATGCGTGTTGTGTACATTTATATTCCAACCATTAACACCATTTATCTGTGCGAACAGCATTCAAATTTAATGACAACCTTCATAAAAACATGCGGCGACGGATTGACAAAGTTTTGCCGGCCAACATTTCGTAAAAACTGTGTCAATTAATGTGAGAAAAGTCATAAATGTGCGCTGTATTATTGTGTCGGAGCCAGCCATTATTTTCAAACTTGGGTAGGTGCGTGCGTACCTATGCATTGGGCATTTCATTGCACCGCGTTCACGTTGAAAGTCGCACGCGGGACCACGGATGAACGTCGCTTTGCCGGATGTGGGAAAGTCACCCTCTCGTTCGTGAATGAACCTTTGGCAAATGACACATTTATGCGCAGTGACAATGATCTAATAATATAATTCTTGTAATGTGGAATGTATTTATTGCGATATTCTCAGAAAGTTCTCATTTACTCACGGCTATACTAAATGTTCTGTGTAATTTCATGGAATGTCAGAAATACATTCGAATATAAACTACTTCCCTAAGATATTTTCTTGGTCTTAAATTATTTTTAAGATTAAAAGAAGAAACAATTAGTAGATAAAATAAACATAAAATAACTTATCTATAATATATTTAAATAAACAGTTTATTTTTTGTTATACTAAACGTACATATTAGAATTCGGTAATTTAAATAAGAATTAGGAGCGAATTTTTATCTAGCATAGGTAATGTAATTAAGAATCTTTCGCTTACGTAGTTCAAGCATGTGGAACGTATGGATGAGGAAAGAATGGTAAAGAAAATATATGAAGGGAGTGTTGAAGGCATTAAGAACAGAGAACTTCTGCAAAAGAACTGGCGTAATCAAGTAAACTAGATATTGGAGTACGGCTAATGTTAGAAGATTCAACAATAGACTAGCGTGTACGAAGATGTATGAAGGTGAACGATGCTCAGTGTAGAAGAGTATGGCATTCTACCCACTTTATCTAACTGTGGGGAAATGGCGTAAAAGTGACGGTAAGTAGATACAAACTCCGCTTTCTGATCGTATCGTCTATAAATATAATTATAAAATGTGAGACCTGAATATAGAGAAATAAAATATCCGATGAATCCGAATTATAAATACCTAATGGATATTTTATGTCATAGAATCGTATATAGCTTAAAATTAAAATGGCGTCTGAAATAACATTCATTCCTGACAAAGGAAAAAAATATTTACAATAATTATATTAACAATGTTATGCAAACATTCTCTCAAACGTTTTGTTCTACACAAGTAATATCTAAACAATTCCTTTATACATAAATTTGCTAGTAAGTTGTTAATTGCGAAACTAAACGCGACATAAAACGGAGCATTGATGATCCAACGTTCATCTGAGCGTTTCGTCGGAAAACATGTTGGGTGTATGTGAACGCAATATAATGAAGCTAATGTCACTAGAGCACCGTCAGACGATCCTATGAAAGCTGCCGTAAGCTTTTACTAACACACGCGTGGTCCAACTTGGCTTGAAATAAACTTTCATGTAGATGTGTGAATATAGTCTGTTTAATGTACATGAGCGCTCCCTTCGATAATGAAGCTTTTTATAAAACTAATTTAAGTTTTTTTTATCAAGAGTGCATTAATTAAAGTAAATGTTTTATGTTTTAAAAATAATATTTTGACGGTGTTGTATCAAACTATTAGTATTTCCCACGAATATGCTCAGACTATAATAACCTTTGGAATTCAATAGATATTTTTAATATCAAATATAAATAATATGTGTGGTGAGGCAGATACTGGAAACTCTTCACCTTTCCTGACAATATGCACTATATACATTATACACATTACTAATTATTATTGTTTATTTTCGTTTTTTCTTCCTCCTATTGGGTTTTATCTATGTCTGTTAAATAATTTTTTTATCTTAATGTTAAATTCAAAAACAAATCCCTTTAATAATTCTGTAAAATATTCATTATTTTAATCTATGTCGGTGTACAATTTTATTGTGGGAGACATATGTATTTTTTGTTTTCTTTTCTTGACATGTATTCATATCTTCCTGTTGGATGACCAAATATATAAACACGTAACCCAAAAATGTACTCAAGATTTTAGATATTCGTCCACTTTTAGGTTGATAATTTACCGAGGCATTATTCTATTTTTGTCCTGGCTTTCGATTCACATTTCAAGAGATAAAATTATATTAAAATACCAAACGAAAGCCAAAAAAAATGTCATAAGATATTTCATGACTGATATTTATCTGCGTTATTTATCTATTGTCATGCCATTTCCCGCCGGTTTAGGCAGATTGAATAGAACAGTGATATTTTGTCTTGGGATACTGCTCTTGACTTGCTAAATTTTATACAAAAATGTTCCCATGTTCCACGTGCTCAAACCACATGGTTCTTTATTACATGTATATATATTTTCCATAAGTACAACTGAACCACTCGGTTCACACTGCATTCAGTCTACTTTCATTCTTCTTTTGAAGGTTGCAGATTACTGATAGCACCAGAGTATCATAATACCACTTATTGTCAATTTGACACTTTGGATATAAATTTGTATCAGTGATAAGTTTGTTCGGTGTATCGTATTTTACTCACTTGACAATAAACTTTACAGATTTCGGACTGAAGAGAATTGAGTTAAGACAGGGATGCCAGGAAAAAGCTTTTTCTTTTGGCCTCTGAACCTGAATGTCCCGTAACACTAAATGACGACACCAAGTTATAAAACCATTATTATGCCATTCTTAGTTCTTTTTCTTCTTATCTAAAATGATTAATGACTACGAGATATCATTCAGTAATTCTAATTTGCATACGCCAAGAACTGTTGATGTCACATGATAAACTTCGTTGATCTTGAAACCCACGCACTTTGTTCTTATGCGATTGTTTTTTAATCCAAATACTTGTATATTGTTAAACTATAATATACTTCCGATTCTCGGCTACAAGAAGGAATTATTTATTTTATAAGCATGTATTCGTTGTCATTCCCTTAATTGTTATAAAATGTTTTTAAATTGTACTTTAATATCGCAACAGGACTATCCATTAATAATCTGTACATATATTATTATTATTTTTTAAATGAACGAAATATTATTTAGATATAAGCAAGGAATCTTTGAACCAAATAATGTAAATTAGTATGCAAGGTTGACAAAAAATTTGAATACGAATTCACATTCAAGTTAATTGACAACCTGTAGATTATCTGTATACTAAAAAATAAAAATAAACCTTTATTGTTGTATATATAAATAAGTTGTCTCAAGATGACAACACTATTTTGTTGTTATTTTTGTCGAAAATTTTCTGTTGATGCAACAAAAAATAAAATGACGCAAATCTAATGCCGACTATTAAAAATTTTGATGACTTACATTAGCTTGTTTGGACAACAATAATTATTTAAACATTACGTCTCGCGTTTTACCAACGAACGTCGTATAAAAATCGCGCGCACACATCCGACGGCTCACACGGCATGAAAAAGCATTTTTCATCAAACAGTTCAGTCTCGTTCGAAATACGGACGCACGCGGTTGTCTCTGTCTGTGTCGCCATCGGTGGAAAATAATTATATTTGAAACTCGAATTCCGTGGTTTATGGTGTGAAGTTAGTCATTACTTTTTTTATTGTTCTTTTTCCATATGGTTCTGAGTTCTTGTGACTTGTGGTAGATGTATTTTCAAAGGCACATTACACGCATTGGAATTTATATTTTCAAGATATTTTGATTTATTTATGATTCGTATTCCCGGCTTGGTTTGAAGTTTTTTTATTGTATTTTATTTAGAGTGCATATTGTGTTACGCTCGTATAAAAGCTGATTATATTGTTTTAAAATAATGCATTATTGTTTTTTTTTAATGGATTATTTACGGTTGAGGTTATGTTATTGAATATTGATTTCACTGAAGGGATTGTGTTGTTGTCTTAATTTTTTTGTGATATTTTTTTGATTTATGACTCGCGTATGATTTTTAATTTAGCCGGCTTATTATATGTTTAATTTAATTTCATAGTTTTCATGTTTTAAGGCTTTTAATACATCTTAATATATGTATATCTTAATTATACATTTTATAAACTTAGTTAGGTACCTCATCTTGTCTGTCTGTTTGTTTGTTTCCAAATTAATTAATCGAAATTTCAACAACTTCCCGACAAGCTAGAGCTTTGAACTTTCTGTATTTGTATATTTCCTACGACAATGCAACATTTTTTTGTTTAATATTTTGACAGATAATTAATTTTAAGTATTTTCTAAGGTTTTCACGGCCACTCAGAATCTTCTGGTTTGTGTCTTCTGGGGTATTGTATCGTGTTTGTACCACCTTTCTGGACGTTTCAACCGAAACGTCGGTTAGAAAGGTCGTAAAAACACGGCATAATACCCCAGAAGACACAAACCGGAAAATTATTTTTAATATTTTTTTTGCAGTAATGAATTACGCCAATTGAATCAACCAAAAATATTGCGCAATATTAAATTGGCTTTTTAAACGTTAATGCTGCATTAAGTTACCGTTTTAAAGAAATGTCCTTTGCCATTTTTTAATAAACCTAGCACATTCCGAATTTAATAATGGCAGTTCTGAGTAGCTCTAACCCGTCAAAAATGACGGACTTTTTATGTTTGAATTTCATCTTAACATTAATTAATTATTTTAATATCCCAGTGGTATACAAATCAAAACACATAATTCCCTCCTAATTTTAATGTCAAAATTTATTATTTGTTTATTGACTGAGAATTTTCTTATACAGCATAGTTCTTTAATGGCAATATTTTTAGTAAAAACGAAAAATAAAAAATGTAAATCTACCGAATTTGCTTCATTTTTTCACAAAATACATAATACTCTCTCGACAAATAAAATTATCGCTAAATCATAGTATATAGGTATGCTTGTGTTGGCATGTCAACAGCAACATCTTATAGTTGTGGACATTGTTACATAGAGAATTATTTTTTCGATTAGAAAAATATCTTGTTATGAATGCAGGAAGAAGCGAAAGATGTGAGACAGGATATGAAAGTGTGAAGTCTATCCTCTGTGGCTAGAATATATATATAAAAAAAAAATTTGTTCTATTTGAGTTTGCGATGTAGGTACATAACCTCAAAATTACTCTACGTTATTAAAGAGTTAAAGTTATTATTACGGTCGTTAGACATTTTTAACTGTATGTTTTATACGAACCGTATGTTTTTCCGAGAAACGATTCTCGACGTTTCGTTGAATTCGTATTCAACGTCAACAGGAGGACGACCTGTATCCGCGGAGATTGACTGATTTATGCTTCCGGGGTGATGACGTTGAATACGAATTCAACGAAACGTCGAGAATCGTTTCTCGGAAAAACATACGGTTCGTATAAAATATCCGTAACCATTTACTCTACGTTACATGAGCATGTATATATATAGGTATATTAGTGTGATCTTTCGTACGTAAACATTGGTCGCCGTTGTCATCGCGTACTTGACCCATTGCTAGGTGACTACTGTCGCAATATTTTTTTTTTTAAATAGAGATTCGAACACGGAATACGTATCAAATCAATATTCTTACTATTTTCAAACTAAGCTAAACGCTTGTGCTATGAAAATAGGACTAACTTGCTAGTCTGGGCTGAGATTCGAACCCGCGACCTTTGGATCACGAGGCGAGTGTCCTAACAAGACCAACAAGCTACTCTTATTCAAGTCGCTTTTTTATTTATGGAATTTTTTTGTCACATGTTCGGATATTTCTTGTGAGAAATATATAATATATAAGTGTACATTATTTAAAGTGCGTTAAATCGTGCACGAATTTCTATACGTTTATTTAAAAAAAAAATACAACATAGGTACAATGTTTAAAATAATAAAAAGATTTAAGACAATAATGTAACAAATCACAAAATCAAAATCATCGTTTGCTTGCTTACTTACATACTTACCATCGCGCCGCTCCCCGTGGGAGTAGGCAGAGAGGATAGAGCGCCACACTCTTTCGTCCTGACATACAACTCTCGCCTCATCCACATTAATACATCTTCGCATGCAGGCTCGCCGGTTGTTGAGGGTTCTGACGGGACCATCTTCCAGTATCTGGTTAATCTGGTCATGCCACGTCTTCCACGCAGTGGGGGGAAGTTTGCGCATGTACCATTCCACCAACGAGACCCAAATTTTGTCTTCTGCGCATTCCCCCACTACGCCAAAAAATTTCAAGAAGTTTGCCGGCAACTGTACCTATATATTTATTAACTATCAAATACAAGTAAAGTAAATATATGTGCATTTATTTATTATTGATTTTTGCCGGACTAGGTAGATACCGTATATCTACATACAAATTTTTATTTAGAAATGTGTTTGGTCAGTTATATGTTTTTATTTATTTTCATAGATGGCGGTAGTGTGCCGCTATACATATTGTATGAAATAAATATTTTAAAATAATTACATAAAATTTGAGAATGTAAATCATTAAGGGTGGTTATTGTTTAATTAATATAAAAAAAAATATTTTTTGGATAGTTTCGAAGATATAAGCCAAAATATATCAAAGTTACAACATCCACAAGCTTGACACCAGACGCGCAACATATATACAAAATCAGAAGCGTTGAATGTTGAAAGTGTGCGTCTTCGCTGTGATGGCACTTGTTGGACGTTGATTTGTTTATAAACGATAATTTTTTCCATCGTGCGCGCTCATTGGTCCTTTCCCCGGCATCTTATTTCCTGTTACGCATTTCCGTGTTTTTTACGAAATCACTGCCGCAGATTGCAGGAAAGCTAGAGGAAAGATGTTACACATCAAAAATGAATTTTAAAATGGCGTCATGCCATGAAGGTTTTTCGCAACACGTGCATATACAACAAATACTCTATTGTATTTTTAGTATCACCGTATTTCTGAAACCATTCTTCATAATACAATCATCTACTTGATTCGACACTCTGATTTTATTTTTTGATAAGGGTATATGGATAATAATAATTCAAATAGTATTGTTTGGATGCTGGAAATATAAACAGGGCCGCCTCTAGACTTTGTGCCGCCCAAGCTAAAAAATGCCCCCCTTATTTTATACAAACGCAATGTTTGACATCGCACACCTTTTGAATATTGTTTTCTCTTGAGTTATTACAAAAGTAGATGTTCTTGCATAAATAAAATAATTAATGACTTAAATAACCATTACGTACGTAGAAACAGGGATTCAGTGTCGGGACAATCAGGGATTTTTTTCCCGTGAATCCAGGCTGTCTCGAGTCCCAGGAATTAAAAAAAAAATGGTAGTATTTAGTTTTGTAGATTATCAAATACTATTTTTTTTTTAAATGGAGATGTGAACACGGAATACATGTCACATTAATATTCTTACTATTTTCAAACTAAGTTAAACGCACGACTAACTTGCTGGACCGGAGTGAGATCCGAACCCGCAACCTTTGGATCACGAGGCGAGAGTCCTAACCACAAGACCAACAAGCTACTCTATATACCTATGTACTATTATATACCAATGTACTATTGTAGTAACTTCTTCTTCAAATATAGCAAATTTATTTTGTGGTAACATAATTATAATTGATATAAATTAACTTTGTTAAAACCACTTATTTATAAATTTAAATATTTAAATAAGTGGTTTTAACAAAGTTAATTTATATCAATTACTATTATAGTATATGCTGTCGATATATAATTTTATTTCTCAAATGTTTATTATGCATATTCATTAAATATCTATATCTAAAAAAATATTTTTATTATTAATATTTCAAGCATTAACTTAGCGGTCAGGTATTTTAACAAAATGTTGGTTATGTTAGTGTATAACCACTTACGGAGATTTTTAGTCTACCGGTTTCGCGACATACCCGTGTCTTCGTCAGGACAATACGTCACTAGCATCTCACGCACCGTAGTGACTGTGAATTTTAAGAGCCTTTAATTATCCTAGTATTAAGTTTCATCACTCTTCCTTTTCTTCTTCCTAGCACTGTCCCAACTCATTGCCTAGGTAGGCTGTTGGGGTCGGCTCTTCTCGTTCTCAGGCTGGATCTTCTTCGGTTCTGGGTGTCGTTTTCATCTAGGCCTTTCTCTGCAGGATTTTAGAGCATTGAGTCATCAAGTTTCATGACTCGTATGTTTTAGATCGTTTCTTCACATATTCGATATATTTTTGCATTAAATCCACACTGCTTTTGTAAAAAGTATGACATAATTTTTTTGCTTAACATTAAGAGCTGCCCTACGGCTTTGCCTTATTTTCTATTGCTAAGTGATGGCCCTGAATGCATATCACGATTAGATACAGTCACAAAAAATACCTCAGTGCTAGCAGAAATACTCTCGATCTGCTAATTATGCGTATTATAATTAAATGTATCTTTTCTTACTTGCATTAATTACATAGAAATTTTTCAATTACATTTTGTTGGCTGTTTTTATTTTGTTTTCAACATGTTACTCATGTTTTAAAAGCCCCTTGGGCGTAAATAAATAAATAATAATATATTTCTATGAGCAACATACCGAAAATTGTTTTTTATTTATTTTATTTTGTTTTATTTGGAATTCAAACAGCTAATTTGATATTAAGAAGTAGAACATATGATATAATAATAATATTAAGCCAATTACTCACTTAATTAACCTATGTAGTTTTTTTTCATATTTCATTCTTATGAAAAAAAAAGTTTTGATTTCAAAATTTTAATTTTGCGTGGCACCAAAAATGGTTCCTCATCTCTGCTATAAGATGATCCTGATAGCCTAGCGGTTTAACCGCTTATTCCCTGATCCCGCGGGTCACGGGTTCCCTTTGAATCCGTTTTTTTAGTATGAAGGATGTACGAATCGGTCTGAATTTGGAGGAAGTGTTCATAGATACATTTTATATATGTATATATTTTTTTATTTCTTGTATGTTCAACGGACGTCGGCTAACATAACTTTGTTTACCTACTGCGGCCCGGAAAAGGTTAAAAAAGTAGGTGCGTACACTCCAGTATTGTTAAAAGTTATAACTTCTTTTGAATACATAAAATAAACCATGAGCTGTGTTGTATACCTTGCATTTGAACATAGGTGAACGGAATGCGCGTGCGCATTTCATCCTTCCCCTGCCACGATCGCAGTCTGGGTCTCTTACAAATGAACTTCGTCAATATATGAAATATACACTATTCACTCTTTTTGACGGTTAACTTCTTGGTGTGAAAACTTCCGTTGCATGACGCGCGTGCATTTCGTTGCTAAAATTTCACCCATAACGCGTCTAAAGAAGTATAACTTCTAAAAGGTGTTACGAAATACAGAGTCAATACAAGTACGTCTTAAAAGCGTAATTTTCAGTACAAAATAACACATACAACCTTTAAATATCGAAGTTTTGACTTTGAATTCGGGCCTTAGGGGTAGAGAAATAAGAAACAATATAAAAATTAAACTTTAGAGTTATGTTGTACAATTACCGCACCAGTATAGAACGCGTGGGTTTCAAGGTCAACCGTCCATTATCGACATTATTTATTCTTCCGAGCCGTAACACCTCAACTCCTTTAATCATTTTGAGTATTCTTCTGTAGATTCGCATCTCATTTCACCTTCCCATTTTTTCGGCAAGCGTCCATGCTGTAATTTCGTAAAATGTCTCCTAGAATACAGAACATCTGACCATTCGTATCGCTGATAATTGATTTAGAAAGGGGTAAAATGGCGGTGTCTCATCGAAACGGAATGCCCCGATATGGCACGCAGCACGTGCGATACGTCATGTGTTTTAAAAACTTATTTGAAACTCTTATTGTTTGATTGCGTGATTAATTATAATAAAGTCTTGCGACAGTTTTTATCCCCTTTTTACTCGACACATGCATACATGGCGTGTTGATGAATTTTAATTACGTATAATACATTCACCAGTGTTTTAGTGAAGGGTGAATCCGTTACGATTTATTAATAACATGACAACGCGAAATTCGTTCATTAATAAGTGAAAAAAAAAAGTATTCCCGACGCTATGCGAGAAAATCACAGCTACCCCCCTGTTAAGGGGTGTGACTTGTGTGGGTAAATTTGCAGTCAGGGGTTTTAATTAAATAAATAGATATGAACTAAAGTAAATTCCTTGTCTGTCATTTGGCACCAAGTCTGGTACCAATAAGTTCGTCGTGTTTAATGTCAAACATAATCTATACTAATATATGTATATAAAAGAGGTAAAGTTAGTAAGTTTGGATTTATAAGGTTATCTCCGAAATTACTCATCCGAATTCAAATATTCTTTCACCAATATTTAGAATGGTCTTTCAGCGTGGACATAGGCTATAAAATTAATTGAAATAAAAGGGCTTTTCGTGGTGACCTATTTTACAAATAAAGTCGACGAAAAAATGGTCGAGCGAAGCGTTTTTACGAACGCTGCCTTAACGTTAAGAGATATTTAAATAGTTTCTACAGAGAAGTTGTAAAACTCAAAAAGTTATATAAGAGCACATGAAATAATCTTTTTTATTAGCTTTTTAGTACTTATTTCATGTAATTTTAGTTGAAACATGAGAATTTTTTTTTTTTTAATAGAGATGCGAACATGGAATACGTGTCACATCAATATTCTTACTATTTTCAAACTAATCTAAACGCTTGTGCTGTGAAAATAGGACTAACTTGCTGGTCTGGAGTGAGGTTCGAACCCGCGACCTTTGGATCACGAGGTGAGAGTCCTAACCACAAGACCAACAAGCTACTATTATGAGGTTACGTTTGCGATAGGCACGTCGGTAAGCTGTGTTGCTAGATCAGACCGCCTAGATAGGAAGGCACCGCAGAAATCATTCCCTTTTCTAAAAGCATTGCCGACACCGGACATCGCAAATAAAGGTATTTTATTTTGAGAGAGATATTTGAAAATATACAAATCTGTTTATTTAAATATGACGAACACCGACGTATACCTACGTCTCATTTATTTTTTATATTTATCATTGTTAGGATAATAATCTTAAGATCCTAACATTGCTATTTTCGGAATACGGCCGACTATCTAATGCATTATTTTCGGACACGCTTCACATCCATCAGGCGTGCCGCGCCCCGACTTAAAAAGACAAAAAAAAAACAACCCGAAAAACTGTCTCAAACGAGCGTGTAATCTGTACAAATGCACCAACACGCAGTTAACTGATGCTAAATTACTTTTTGTAATTTCCAACCCTTCCAGCTGGCGGCGCGCCCAGCCAGCCCTACCAGGAGCACAGTTTATCAAATCGATTAGTAATTTTTGACACGGAAACTTGGAGGCTTAGCTCGGCCCCTGCCCGTGACGTCACGCCGGGACGTTATTTGAATAAAGAATGCGTTAATCATCGACGCTGGTCGGTCATGCCCTGGAACCTGGGCTTCGCTTTCAGGCGGAGGAATGCCTTCGTCAGCATAACTGTCCTTTGTTTCAAGGGTGTATGGGAAATCGGTTTGACAGTGAAATGTGAGAGAGGTTATAATTTTTTGAGGAAAAAAATCGGCCCATAAAAACGTATTTTCAATATATTACTACTTAAGCCCGGTTGTATCAAGTTCGAGCAAAGTAAGCGGTCGATTAAAGCATAGATTTTTACGAAAACGGATCGTCTGATTGGTGGAGAACGTAAAAATCTATGCTTTAAAAGAACGCTTACTTTAATCCAACTTGAAACAACTGGCCCTTAGACTCAGAATATACCAATATAATTAATTACAGTTTAAAGGAGTAAATTTTTATTTTTGTTTTGTTATTATTTATTTTAAAGTATTCTACATATTGTTCATTTCCCTTTTGAATGTTTTGATTTTTCTTTTATTTTTATTTTAGTTTATTTTATCTTCTTATCTAATTTATCTAGTTAGTATATTGGTTTAATTATCTTCATTTTAATCTTTAATTGTTACTGTTTGCCTGTGTACCAATCATCGTTTATATATATAATAATATATATATAGATATATATATATAATATATATATATATAAATATATATATAGTCTATAAATAATAATAATAATAATAATAATAAATAAAATATAATTATTTCATGTTCATGTTTCTTTGCTGCATTATTGCTGCGTTTTGTTTTGTGTCGTGGATCTGTTATAGGTTTACCAACTGTCCAATTACATCATGTCACTTTAAAGCGTTGTTCATACTGTTAAGATTCCATAAGTAAATATATTTAAAAAAAATACCTTTATCTAAAAGATTATATTTTTTATATCTAATAGATTATATATATTTAATTGACTAATAAATAAATCTCCGGAATCACCTAGGCACATACACGTATGTCAGTATTGACTAGTCAAGACGAACAAACCAACATGGCGGGATCTCACTGTCTTGCTGAGAGCCGAAATCTCGTATATACACACGAATATAAATGCACGCATTTCGTGGAATTTGGTCTAGAAGCGCGTCTGCACCGGCGGCCGGACGCGGTTTGCTCGCCATTTTGATAAATTCAAATTCGAAAATAGAATTTGGAACGCGGACTTGTCCCCCCAATGGGCGAGCGGCTAATTTAAACGTCGACGCGGCCGCTCGCGTCATTTGTTGTCATATTTATTATCTGCATCTGCGCGGAGTAGAAAGGCTTTCGCGCGCGCGCGGTGGCCGAGCGAATCGAACAAATCGCGGCGATAAGACAAGGATCTCGCTAGCATTAAAATATGTTAGATAAGGCGGTACATTCGTGCGAAATTTGTACCATTCCACGCGAGAATAGAGTCGGACATTTATATCGTAACAAATATGGCATCGGTGAAAGAACGTAACTCAGTATTGAAATAGGTATACATTCGGGACTATTCTGAAGATAGTAATATAACGTAAAGGTACTGATACACATGCTCATTAACGGCACGAGAGCATGCGCAGTATTGAGCTTCTTGAGCCATTGCTATTTAGTAGCATGTATGTGCGCGCATTGAGCATGCTCATTTGATTTACGGGTGGAAAGGGTATCTTTTGAGCATGTGTGAACAGGCTTGCTTATGAGCATGCTAATGTCATTCGCGCCTAGTATCGATTATCAATGCGATCTTCTCACTCCGCGACAGCTGAAACAAATATGGCGCGTTGGGGAGATGACAAAACATTACTTTTCGTGACTTATTATAAGAATCACGAATGTCTGTGGAATACTCGGTCACATGTAAAAATAAAATAGCAAGAAATAATGTTTATGAAACTTTATTAAAAGACATAAATGATTCAAATCTTATTATAAAAACTAAAATCAAAAATGTTCGGATGGAAACTCGGGAACTGTTTTGATTTATTGGTTCACTTGAATTTCAGTTTGCAAAGTTTCCATTTTGAATAAGAGCGTCTATTCTATGACAAGAGCATGCCAGTAATAAGCATGTGTGTTTGATCGTTAGCTTTGAGCATGCTTAAAATAAGCACACTAATATCGAGCAAGTGTATACAGTTGTTTGAGCATGCAAATGAGCACGGTCAAAAATAAGCATGTGTATTAACAGTCATGTCTTAATCGCTATTGTATTAATTGTCATTTGATGATTGACATTTCATAGAAACTTTACGCATACGTCCCGTTATTTCATTTCTTACTAATTATATAATTATATCGTCGTTAACATCGATGTTAACGACGTTGTAATATAATGGGAATACGGCAGATTATTTGATAGTTTTAGTGCGTGACACGACAAAAGGTCCACGCTACAAAAGCCAAATGACCACAAATAAAATTACTTTGATTATGAAAGAGATTTAAATAAATGAATGAATGAATGGATAATGGTGAGGAAATCACGGAGTAAATTCTTTCACAAATTCTTTTACAAATTCATGCTACGCGAAAGACCTAGCCAGATCAGATAAACCAAATATTAGACCTGTTGAAAGCTTTAACGACGGAAGAGCGTGCATGAGAACATGTATGAAAGTTGACGAGGCAAAAGTAGTTTGTCAGGAGAAAAGAGTGTAGCGTTCTATCCTCTCTGTCTTCCCCTGCAGCGAAACGGCGTGACGGTAAGTTAATTACTTGGTTAAGGCAGGATATTCACTGCAAATGCATAGTTTGGCGTTTTTTCGTGAAAATGTGGGTTTTTATTATTCGTTTATATCAGAATGTATATTCTAGACTGAAATTTTTAGGGCAGTAACGTAGATAAAACCTTTGTTCTTATATTAAAGTATTAAACTGAACATTATTTACAATAATTAACAAAATCTCGACCAAAAACATCGATTTTAGTGTTCTAGGGGAAACAAAGTTTAAATGAATATTTATATGTACGCATAATACGTTTTTTAATACATATAAAGTTTACTTCATTATCTAGAATTCCTACTTAGATACATAATTAAGAAATGTTTAACATTAATAAAGTTATAATGTTTTAAATTTGCAAGAAATTTTTACGTTTTTGGTTGATTTTAAAACGCTTTTTATTCATATAAAGTGATGAATAATAAAAACCACAATTTAGTAAAAAACACCGAAATATGCATTTGCAGTGAATGTCCAGCCTTAACTGGAAATAGCGCCTTTCGTGTCGTATCACATTCATCAAAAAATATCGCGCTCTTTGAACCGGTTTTATTTCTCAAAACATTATTTTTCTTCAATCTTCATAATAATTTGAATATTTTAGAGCTGTAGTAATATATTATATTTATAGATTTATTTATTAGATATTCGATTTTAATCAGGCGGATGACGTCATTCCCAAGATTAAAATTAATGTGCATGATTAAAAGTAGGATGTTTATTACCGTAAATTCCTGCGTATTTTTTAGACTCACCGATTGTAAATTTAATTCTTAAATCACTGACAGACACCTCCCAGCATAGTTTATTCAATTTTACAGACGGTGTTCATCTTTCTCTGTAATTTCTAATTATAATACTAATATCCTAACCGGATCTCTTTTCAATGGAACTTTGTTTAAATAATCAAAAGAATCGCGTTCCAGTTCCAAATATAAATTCGAATCTGACAGGAGGCTATAAATATATTTAAAATGCTTCCGCAAATTGTCGACGCCAGCTGTCAATTGTCAAACATTGAGGTTACTCCGGACATCTGCGCTTTCTGCATGCTGCGAGAGTAGGTACCTACCCATTTGGGATTTATTAAATGAATTATTTATGTACATTTCGCAGCGTAGGTTATTTTAACATTTCTCTCGCATCGGATTACAAACACAGCGTACTCTTTAAAATATACCTGGATATTATTTACAGCGCTATGATATTAGTGAATTCGGAACATCTATATATAAAACGTGAAATAAATGTTATGTTAGATAGTTATTCGGTTTTGTTTGTTTCGTTGAAATATACATTGTTCAGACTCGACCCGAGTCGGATTGGCGTTCAATTGAATAAAATCACTTCTTCAATACACGCAAAATCACTTTGTGGCGCCATTTTGTGTGATCAATATTAAAACAATTAACCGTGTTTAAACCTCCAATTTATTTAAAACACTCGACAATTTTCAAGACCAATGTTCCGTTCTTGAGGAGAGTACAAAGTAAACTAAATAAATTCAGTAGTTTTAAATAAATTAAGTAGTTTTAAATAAATCAGTGGTTTAAAGTTAATAGTTGTATTTTTGTCATAAAAAGTGTATAAGTACGTATTGTATAAAAGCTTGTTAATTTGAGACTCATTTCTAAAGTGTATTTTTTGATTTGCGCTAGTCTTTATTTTGTTCTTAAAGTCATTATTTATTATTAAACCCAATTTTAATCATTGTGTTGTCTGTCTGTCCGTTCGTCCGCTTTTATTTTTTTATTTTTGGAGAAAATAATATTATGGATTTTGCAAGATAAAAATTTTCTTTTTCCAAAAATCTTTTTTTTTCGAGCAATTAAAAAAATATTTTTTTTTGAATATTTTTTATTTCGAACAATTTTTGTTTTCGAATTTATTTTTGAATTTTTAAAAATAAAATCAATACATTCTTACTCCTTAAGAACCACATGTAAGAGTACCTACCATCATTTTTGTTGGGTTACAGCTAGTTTATCATAAAAGTGTAATTATATCATATTCAAAATGTTCATAAATATTTATTCTTTGTACTCTAATGTCACTATAGGACCACCTATTAGGGTCAATAATGACCTGTTGACGGTCTGTCTGTTAAAAAATAAAAAAATGAAATAAAATAATATTTATCATATAAATAAAATCAAATAGAATTGATGTAGAGATAATAGAGATCGCTTCACAAAAAAAGACCAACTAAATGCTTAGCTAGTATCAAAAAAACTATGGGAGTAATCTTCATTAAATTTTAGTTAGAAAATATCATTTACACTTTGGATGAAATGTCAACAGCTACGGAGAAAGGCGACATCGTTATTGCATTTTTTTTCAATATTTCCGACCATCTTCTGTTAAACTTTGGAATATCATGAAAGTAACGTATATCGTATTAAAACATTAATGGCATAAAATTATCCTTCTAATAACCACTTGGCCATTTCCGCGGTTTTTATGTACCTATTTAATTAAATTAAATTTTATAAGTTAAGATAGAACTTTACCTAAAATAAAACACCCCTTAAAAAAAGAGAACGTTGATGTGCGAGTGAAAAAGATGCGTGTATTTTGGTTGGCATATTCTTTGGAATTATTAGACAGAAATATGCAAATGAATAAGAGAGCGAAACTTATAATAACTTATATAAAGTTTACTTTAGCCTCAAGCCGCACAGAAATTCTTGGAATTACGAAATTATGTAATTCCGACGAACGATGTTATAATATTTGTTAATTTAAATTTATTCCGGGATTTAGGCAGCGTTCATTTAAGTTTTATTTTTTATTTCTTCTCATAAGTTTTATTTACGTTTCCATATCGTAACCCATAACTATAATATATTACGTTCTTAGCGACAGAATGATGTATAGTCCATTCGTGTTTTAGATTAAATGCTAATAAATCTCGTATAAGTATCTTCCCGCGGCGAGGTAGCCACCCATTTCTTTTATTTTATTTTGCATGTTTAATTAAGTATTGACTTTTACGTTACAGACAATTTTTATTAGTATAACTAAACGAGGTGTGGAGGTATAATGAATGATGTAAGAATGTGACGATATTTTAATGCTCGTTATAATCCCAATAGTAATAATTTCGTTTTCCGTCTATCTGTCGGTAACTTTTATAAAAACTTTTTTTTCTTCTTTTATTGTTTAAAAAAAAAAATTATGTAAAAATACTGTCATTTTTGACGGGTTACAGCTAGTTGAGAAATATTTTGTAAAGAGATCCTACATTTTACGTGGTGTAACAGAGCTAGTCTATGATACTTTATATGTAGATACTAACTAAATTAGGAGTCTAAAATGTTTTAGAAACAATGTTTTAATGTGAAAAGTTGTGGAGATCAGACTTCAAAGTTTTCGTTTTTTCCCTAATCATCTGTTAAACGTTGAAGAATCATTGAAGTGTCTTACTTCAATTAAATGAATAATAAAAATCAACAATTTGCTTTAATTCCATGACAAATATAATAAATGTAATTAAAATCTTGTTCAAATTTAATTAAATGATTAATTTTATTGTAATAGTTTAATTTGACTTTATTTAAAGCGAATGAATTTTTAATAGTCTCGAAGTTAATTCTATGACAGGATTGTTTTGCAGAAAATAATTTTTAAAAATGGTGAAAAAAAATGCAAACTTTGATGTTGCATTGATGTTAGGACATTGTTGCTAGGACATGTTCGACTCGCAATTAGAAATCTATGTGATGTTGTACAATCGTTTTTTTATTAAAGATACGTTAATACTGACGTATTTCATATTACCACCTTTTATATAGCCGAGTGGGCTAAGACTTCCAGAAAAATGTTAGGACAGAAACTGCCCTAATTATGGAAATTCAATTGGTATATTAATTAATTGATTTGAATATTGAAAAAAACAGGTTTTCGGCAATGCTGGCTGCGAATCGAATACTCAGCAAAAAGTGGTAGTAAATATGTATACAAATATTTTTTTTTTGTAAATTTAAATTCATATCATATATGCATCCGAAGATTTTTATCATTAAACTCTTTTCTGGCACTCCTCTCAAGAATCAGGTACATTTTGTGTGTGTGAAAGGAAAGAATTTTTTACTTTTTATTGTTTTACTTTTTTCTTAATTTTTCTACCTCAACAAAATTACAATTGACTGTTTAAAAGTATTCACGTTTCTTTCTTAACATTTCATTATATTGATCTTTGAGATAGTTTTTCTATACATTTTTTAAATGGCCCACTCTAAGTACAGTGTTGACTAACTCATCCAAGGGTCACGGGTTCGATTCCCGACGGATGCAAATCGAAAGGTTTTTTTGTGATGAAACATCCATTGCATCTTCTGGCGACCATTGTCATTATAAAAATTTACATACATTGCTTCACGGCTGTACGGGCTTCTTGGTATAAATAATTAAATGCCATATTAGCAAGAATACAAAGAGGTGTTTTTTTATCAGTTTTTTTTTTCAATAAATAACATTCGCCTTATAATTTGGGATTATCGAAAAAACCTTAGGAATGTGACTTGTGTGAAGAAACTTTTTTAAAAGTTATTGAACCCGTATTGATCGTAAATGCCTCTGAAAAATGTTGCAATGCATAATTAAGCAATAGACATATATTTTTTGCGTGAATTCTAGGAAAATATAAATTTTATTAATGTTTTATTTTATAAATGTTAATTGTTTATCAATATTTTGAAAGAATTTCGTGTGAGGTGAAAGATATATAGGTATTTCAAGGAATACTAAAAATAACCCGTCAATAATGACGGGAAATTAATTGTATTCATAACATTAATTTATTTAAAAACACAAAAACAAAATAATTTTATAATTAAATTTGTATTATTTATGGATTTGGCATTCACATTGAAGAGATTTTTCATGATAATCATTAAATTGTGTTAAAAACATTTACTATATTACCTACTAGATACCTCTACGTGACTTTAATAATAGGTAATTTAATATTTTACTAATTAAGTTTAGTGAAAAAGAATCTCTCATCGAAAGGTTAACAAACACGTTGCTTTGATATTTTAACAAACAGACCCTTAACATGTCATTATTGACCCTAATAGATGGTCCTGCGATGACATTAGAGTTCAAAATATAAATATTTTGTAGATTTTGTAGACGATTACACAATACATTTTATATGGTAATGAAATTATTGAACAATTAAATTGCATATTAGAAAGAATGCTAAAATTAAATTGCATATTAGAAAGAATGCTAATTAAATTAATATTCTCATATTTCGTAATAATTACACATTTTTTTTCTGCCTATGAATATTTTTTGAGCTCAGTTCAAAGTATACAAGTAGGTCTTATCGTTTAAGAAAGACAATTGAATTAGTAAGTGTAAGACGTGCGCATGAGGCACATTGTTTCGTTGTGTTGGTGTTTATACCCGTATGTGCCTGTAGGTACGGCTTACACAAACTAATTTGATTGTCTTTCTTAAATGAAAAGATGTTCACCTTCTTATTTAGAGTGTTTTCTTCAGTTTGGGTCAGAATTACATAATATTTTGTTATTTTTAAAACACAACGTTGCCAAATGGAAATTGGTTGTCCCATTCCATGCGATACAGACGCTCGAATGGACGTTAGGATATTTTTTATACCTATACTTAGAGCATATTTTTCAATACTACTTTGTGCTTTGTTAAACTTTTTTAATTTTTTTCTGAAATCTTTTTTAATATATAATTAAATGTCACGCGTTATATTCAGGGCCGCGTTGTGTTCGGGTTAATAATGAGTGTTATCCAGGCGTAAGTAAAGTTGTAAACTTTCTGATTTCCATTAAAACTTGAATCATTCCAGAAACTTGGGACAGGAGAAGAGAAGCTCCCTTGAAGAGCGTTCGCATTCCTACATTTTTAAACAAAACAAACTGTTTTTGCAAAATAATGTCAATATTTTTTCTTATAGTTTCAAACTCGATAAAACTGACTTCATGTATGTTTACTTTTTTAACTGAACCGGGGCCTATAAAACTAATTGGATACTAATTTGATTTTTAAACTTACTTAATTTTGCTTAGTTACTTTTCTCTACTCTGAAATAAAGTCAAATAAGATTAATTACGATCTTAGGTAGGTATTTATGTATCATCATTTTCCGTTTTCTCCCCAAGTATATCTAACTTTTTCTGTCCATTATTATTCGATGCTATCTTTATATGCTGAATTAGATTATTTCGTCTGTTCAATGGTTTATGGGCGGTCTGTCATTACTAATTAATAACAATATAATTTTCTACTTTTTAATCTTCGTTACATTCAACCTTGTAAGACATGTTTCTTTTCGAATGCTATTAACCTCAAAATTCAATTTTACTTTTATAATATTACAGAACGGCAGATGTCACAGGTACGTACAATGTCCGATAAAATAAAACGATTATGTATAATTAATGGATGATTATTATATTTTCATCCGGAATACGCCTCTCTGCTAAATTTCAGAGCAATTGTTCATCAGATAGTGGGTCAAATATTGATTAAAAGACATATTCCTTTAATATAAAAACAGACAAATTAAGCTCCAATTTAAATGTATGCTTGCGGTTAAGTTTTGACAACTGCGATATCAGAAAAAAACGTTTATTTCAATCATTTCAGAAGTTTAGTTAGATGTTTCTTTTTTAAACCAAGTGACTCGGTTAGCATTTTGTAAATCATTTTGTATTCCCTTTCTTCCGACGTTCGCCACGGCCCCGCTGCGAATTTTCCAAATACCATTCCCGCCAAATCACATAGGCGGCCATTTATTTTTATTCGCTCAATGGCGGCTGAAAAAAGCCGTCGACGAACTCTCGAATTTCGAATGCGATTTGAAAATACCGCGGCGCAGTCGAATGCACACCGGGTGCTGCCAGCGTAAAAAATATATATATGATTTGTATTATTTTCCCGTGGCGCGTATGTCGCCAGTGTAGAAAATATTCGTGATTTGTTGCCAGTGTAAAAAAATGTTTATGATTCGCATTGTGTCGTTTTCTCGTTGGGGTGAGAAGGAATCTGATTTTGACAGTGACACAGAGTATCCCAGACTTTTCTTTATTTATCATTCTTCGCTTTCTTAGATGCCTGTTATGTTTGTTTCTTTGGATATATGATATTGCAAGGGTTTGCTGCCATTTATCGTTTAAATATCCTAAGAAAAATAGACGTGGCATACTTATTTATGTACGTGTGAAGATTCTTTGAAAAATATCAAGACACCTGTCAAATTCTAGTGGAAATTTTGGCTTTAATTTAATATTTGGGCACTTGGATGATTAATTGTGACATCTGTGGTTAATTAGGGGGAATGTAAAAGCTTTGGATGCCGGTCGCGCTAATGATAATTACGACATACACATGAAACGGGTTGTAAAACTTAAATACTTTTACAACTTCCAAAATTTGATTGAAGTGGAAATGGTGAATCTTGATTAATTTAGTAAGTGTGTATGAGTGTGAAACAACTTGATTTCACCAACTTTTAAAATAACATCTGGTGGTCGGTGGTTCAAGTCCCATTGCAAGCTAATTCTATTTTCATAGCAAAAGCGCTTAGTTTGAAAATAGTAAGAATATTGATACAACGCGTATTCAGTGTTGGCATCTATCAAACATAATAATTTCGTTGTCTGTCTGTTCGTCCGTCTGTCTGTCTGTCTGTCCGTCCGTAACTTTATGTAACGTCCGTAATTTCGTTCGAATTCACGGCTAAAAAAAACAAATCAACACCCGAACCGGCCGCTCAACGCATGTTGCTACTGCTGCCTCTCCATGGACCGCCAATAAGCTACTATAAATATATACTAGGGCTTAGCAAACACGTTTAAAATAACACATACATTACTACTTATATTTTATACAATATTCATCACGTCAATATTGACGAAGTATGCAATGTTAATTATTAAAATAACGCAAACCAATAAGAATAGATTGGTTGTATACTTGAAGACTAAAATTTATTTGTCATTTAAAATGTGGATGCCTTTCTTTTACGTAGGCCTATATATATATAATGTTTGGTCCAAGTAAGAGGAGGGTGAGATATCTGGCGGTGCGTACCGGTTACGTCTTCCCCAGGGTCCTAGAATGTAACTGAGCAAAACAGAAACGAATGGTTTTAGATACAATACACATTTGTTTCGTGAATTTAGGGTGACAAGCGAAGGCTGCTTATTAATTATTGGGTATGGTCTAAAGAGTGGTTGTGGAAAAAATTGTTAAATGGTGTTGGATTATTTAGAGAAAAACGAACGACCCGATAAGCATGTTTGATATTAATAGGCATGAAGCCAGTACAAAAGAATATTTCAGAGAAGAAAATATTTTGAAAGTATTCTAAAAATGATCCAGTGTTAATATACTCATTGAGATTAATAAGATTTTCAATAAAGTAAAAGTATAAAATTCTGCATTCGGCCAATTTTAACTGAAACACGAGTCAGAGCGAATGACGTCATGCCTAAGTAACCATAAACGTGTCTCTTGAGCTGATGTCATAGATACAATGCAATGTTTACTTGGGCTTGACGTCATGTAGACGCCATGACAACTGAGGGCGTTTTCGCGCGACTTTAAAAATAGTTAGATGAAAATGCAATTACAATAATGTTATTTTCGGTAATAGTAGATGTGTACCTATATTATGGAAGGTTATTTCAAAATCTGTCATCATGCCTATTCTATGCTGTCTTTTGTGCGAATTTTAAGAGCTACATTCGTCGCTGTATATGCACACTAAGTATATACGGCAGTGTGTTTCGCAGAATATATTTTATGGCTACTAACATCTGAAGTATGTATTCCATCCGAGTGAGGGGCACGGAATTGGAACCAACCCTCTAAAAAATTTACTGCTGCTGAAATACACGACCTTTTATAAGTTATCTCTTTCTGGGCGCGGCCACTTTATTTGAAGTGCTGCGAACTTCAATCAAAAACCCTACATCGTTTGATCAGTGCTTAAGTTTTGTGAATCGGCCGCGGGGCTACACTGTCCTCTACTTGTCATCTATTATAGATTTGGCGGGTTGAAAACTCTCTCTCGTCTCTAAGCGTTGTTGTCTTTTCTGTCTCCACTCTTCATATTTCCAGGTCTTGTTTAGTGTGACGTTTAGCGAGGTTTTTTCATTTCTCGGACGTGGTCTGTTCATTTTGTTTTAACAGAATGTTAGTTAAATTAGTATAAACCACTGCCACATTTTAGGCCTACCGGTTTCGAGACGCACCCGTCTCTTTGTCAGGACCAACACTACACTACATGTTCGCAACACTATATACCACAACTATAGTATTGTAAAACTTTCACCAATATTTATCACATGTGTGTTGATCTTATCAAAGACTAACAAGCACTAAATTGTTCACAGAACGAATTCAGGAGGAAGGGGAAGTGAAAGGGGGCGAGGTCTTTTGTAAAAATTATATTGATAATATTGATACATAAATAATTGGTAGATGAATCAACGTAGCAGTGTAGTGTTGGTCGTGTTGAAAAGACGGATACGTATCGAAACCGATAGACCTAAGATCTGGTAGTGGTTTATACAAATTTAACTAACATTCTGTTATAATGTCTAACCACAAAGTTAATGCTTTAAATATTTAAAATATTTATACAATTTTGTTTTAGTTCGACCTCTCACCCTCCGTCTTTATATTACACATTCCCACAAATCACTTATTTTTCCAGGCAGTCTCCATCTCGTCTAGCAACATCAAATCTGATTTTTAAAACTGAGTCATTTGTTGACATATTTCATACTTTTGAATCTTTATTTTTAAATAGCAATTAGCGTGTTTTCAATGAAAAAACTAACTTTTAAAAGGTGGTTGAATACTCAAAGTGTGGGAGTAAATACAATATATATTGTTTAAAATCATCTCCTTGTATGAATAAAAAGCATTCTAAAATCGTAAAAATTTCTTGCAAATTTAAAAATGTACAGGTAACTTTATTAGTAATCGACCTAGCTGTAACTCGTCAAAAATGACGGTGCTTTTACATGCCAGTCCCTAAAGAATAAGTAATAACGACTTTTATCAAAATATTTTTCGTTGCCGCCTTCGGGTTTGCTGGCTGGTTCAAGCCCCATCCCAGGCGTTTAATTTGGCTTTTTTGGCCGTTAATTTGAACTAAATTGCGGACGTTGTACGAAGTTACGGGAGCAGACAGATGGACGGAAGGACGGACGGATGGACAGACAACTAAATTATTATGTTTGATCTCCTGTAAAAAGAGATTGACTGGCTACGGCGCACAGTGACAGAATGCGAACATAAAACTGGCACGAATACACAGATAAAACGGTGTGACCAAGCGAAAATATATTTCCAATGTTTTCAGAAATCTATTTGGTTATTCCGGTCTTTGTAGAGATTTCTAATTTACTTTTAAGAGATGTATAGTGCTGTAAAATCCTGGACTGTGTGCAATTGTTTCTGTTTCTACCATCTCTCGACAATATCTTTGTCTCGCTACTTCTTATTTCGTTATCCGATACCACGAAATGTATTTAGTTCATGAAGCCACCATAATGTCGTCTTTTGCTTGCGATGGAACATTTGTTAACGCTATGTTTAAATCATTTGTTATAAATTATCCGCATTCGAGTGATTCCTTGACACCCGGAAACACCCAAAGTGATTCCGTGACACACGGCTTTTACCATATACACGTAACACACCCGACGCAACAAACTCTTTGGTAAATGTAAGGTTTTAATGGTTGAGCGTGTCAATTTAATGTTTTCCGACACTCCCAGATGTACGTCGAGTGTACATTTTTCTGTTTAACATTTTCTCTGACCTCCTGACTATTTGTCTGACCTTTGTTTCATTAATTAAATATTGATGTGGCTACACAAAGAATTCCATTAATAATTTGCTCACAATTGTAAAGACTTTCTGTCAGCGAGTAATTCGTACGTTTTTGTAAGCAGTGGTGATTAACATTTTATATATAAATTTCTTCATGAAGAAATTATTGGAGTTTCATAAAAAAATATCAGTTATTTGAACAATGGGAATGCGGGATGTTGAGTTTTAATCAAAATTGCTTTATTAAATACGATACTTATGTTGAACTTAAGTCAGTCTATTATTTTTTTTTTCAATTGGTTCAGTTAATTTGTATATTGACATTTTAAAATTTGATTTTATCATTTTTTTCTATCGAGTACATACAAACAAGGATACAAACAAATAAATAATCTTTTTTTATTCTATTATGATTTATGGCACGACTATAGTGTTAGTATATATGTAAATATAAAACCAATTATAATAGAGGTAAATTCTTAAAAAAATGTAAAAATACAATAATTATTGTGTCTTTTTGAGACACCTAGTCGGAAGACATAAACTATGTGACTGATATTTATTTATTTATAGTGAATACAGGGCTTACCACTTGGCACCATTGAATAAATAAGCAAAAACACCTTTAAAGTTTAAACATTATTAAAAAAGTAATCAAAATAACAATCAAAATGCAGTGTGTACTTTAAAATGTCTCAGCAAAATATAGAGAGCAATTAACTAAAAAATATACCTTTATAGATTTTTTATTTATTTTTTTATTTAAAATATAATGGAAAACTGAAAGATTTATGGATAACATAATTTTGTAATTTTATTTTAGATATAATAATGGATAATTTTAGAATATAACCCTATATTATGACGTGAAAAATTAGCAGATGTTATCATAAAAAATACCACTGTCTCAGTCTTCATGTTTCTTTTGAAAGTAGCCAAACTGTCTTGGAATACATTTAAAAATTCACCGCACTCGTTACCCACTCTTTGTAGTCTCGACAGTGATGAATGTATGTGGTAGTTTGTTCTCGTATTATAACTATGATTGGATGGTTATCGCATGCATCGGTAGGCAAAAATAAAATTCTAAGCAAACGTACTTACGAGTATATTTTATACTTGTTCTTTTATCTTCCTCTGCGATCTTGGCTCGTCTCGTTGGCAGTTTCTTGACATCATTCATTGTTGTATTGGTCTACCTTATCTGCATCCTAGTCCATCTCATCATTAGTTGATTCTGCGATTTCTTGAGCGTCCATTATGGATGCCTTTATCGTGCGTGCTGTCCATTATCAATTGTTTGCACTTATCTTGATCGCAATATTAAAATAAAGTCGTGTATGCTACAATGGACTGCGTAGGAAAATACCATTGGCGGTCGTAGCACGTACTTGCGAATGACGTGTCAAAGCATCGGGAACTTTCCGTTTGACTCTTATGTTTTTTATATATTTTTTATTACTTCCTTTCTTTTCGTGGCGTTTGCTTGCTTGTTTTCTTGACGAAAAAACTTTGGATCGATTTTTAACCCTTTTCCCGTGATCCAATCGTGCTGAAACTTTGCAAGCAGACTTGTGGCAACGATCAAAAAGATCTATCAAATTTTCGTTAAAAAATAATAATATTTATAGTATAATTTTGGATTTTTAGAAATTTTCATGTTTTTTTAAAATTGAAATCATTACAAAAGTTTGATTACTACCGGCGGCCCGATAACGTCACGGAATATTTAAAATTTGAATTACTCCGTCGGTAGGTATAATAGGTACTTCACTACGAATTTCGAAAATTTATGACAATTGGTTCACAGATGACAGCACACTTTGGTTTTTTGGGAAGAAATCAAAGAATAAAGAGATATTTTTAGAGATTTTTGACATAGATATTTGTCTAGACATGTTTCATTTTCAGTCAATCAATTATTTAATTACATGATGGTAAACTTAATTTACAAAGAAAGGAAGTAAAATAAAAACTTGGTTTTTATGGGTTAGTTTTTATCATAGAAGGTTTGTACTTCTATGTGTGTTAGAACAAACAGTTACTATAACGATTGTGGTTCTAGAACTAGAATATAATTCGTTAGAATACCCGTATTTTTCAAAAAGCTTAGGTTAACTTGGTGATTTTGCTATAAAACACTCACATTTGTTCTTAGAGGTTGGGAATTTGATACTAGCCGATGAAAGAATATTATATATGAGGCATTGCATTGCCAAGGGTGGGATATTTTTCTAGTAAATTGTCATAGATATGTTAAAATTTTACAACATGTATGCAATTTGTAATATTTCTTTTTGAAGAAAGCAACTTATTCTATCTTCAATCAATAATTCAGCAAAAGAACATGTAAGAGCGTTATTTAAATTAAACTAGTTTAAATGTATTAAATAAATGTATGTAATAAAATTATAAATGTATAAAACTAAACGCATTATTTAAATTAAACTCGTTTGAATAACTCTCGTTAATGATATGGACGTGTCGAAACCGGTAGCGTAGTAATTATAAATAAGTAACTCATCAAAAAAATAACTGATTGAAACCTTGCAGCAAAATAGAAAAATAGTTTTTGTACAAAATTAGTCATAGCGAATTAATTTTTTAATATTCCATATAAGTCACTGTAGTGGTACTTCAATGTTTTACACATAATAAGTCAGAAATATAGAAAAAAATGCAAAATTACTGGACACCCTGTATATATTGTATGGTTTATTTTTTGTAACATAATATTACGTTGTATTATTTTATAATATAACGAATTTCCAGTCGTGAATATGCCTTTGAAAATTGATTTGTGCGCTCATATTTACCGTGAGATATTTTTAACGAAATACTTGAGTGCCTAGGATTTCCCTTTCCCTCTGTAATATATTCTTTCCTTTGATCTCTTGATTTCAAACATTGAATTTACAACAAAGAACCACCGCGTTTATAATCTCAACATAAATATCGCTGGAGAAACTCTTGCTCGTAGGGAAAGAAAGCAGATGCTTGTACGCGACTTGACGACTAAGAGATGCTTAAGGATATCAGACGTTTTTTTACAGAGAGAGAGGGATTACTGCGGCACCGAATTATTACCCGATTAAAATATATTTAGACATAAGATGTTGCTAAAATTAACATTATGAACACCCACATGTGCCTGGATCACTCTGTATTGAAAATAAATACAGCGGTACCTCAACATACGAGTTTTTTGAGATACGCGTTACGCGAGATACGAGTTACAGTGCGTGGAAAAGAAACATGCTGAAAAAGTTGCATCTGGTCGTGCATCGGAGCTATTTAATGACACTCGCCTAACTCATTTCCGATACGTTCTGAAAGGGAGGAAGAAACAAACCTCCTCGAAGGTGTTTTTTTTTAAACGGCTTGCAGGTGAAAGTGAGGAAAGCGTGGCGAAAAAGACAAAGACCTGTGAAGAGAAAAACAGTGACGATAATTAAGCGAAAGTAACACTTTATAAAGTCAAATTATTTCTATACATTCTCTTTTATTATGTTTTTATACAAGTTTTTGATTTAATACATTTTTAATAATCAATAAATACACTTTTATTATTCAAAAACACGTAACAAACACAACTGGGGTGGCATTTTGGGGGCTGAAACGGATTAATGGCATTTCAATTAATTTAAAAGGGGAAAATTGCTTTGATAAACGAGCAAATTGACATACGTGCAAGGTTAGGGAACGAATTAAACTCGTATGTCGAGGTACCACTGTATTGCAAAATCTGTAAAATAATTTAGACTAGCTTCCATTTCTTATGCTGTTAAAGTGATTGGTAAATTTTCTGAGTACAAACAATCCAACTATATAAACCCAACTGGCAAAAATTGGAGGATCGTAGATCGCTGCATTCCTCTGTTTTGCTGTCTCGCTTGACATTGTCAGGGGCTAGTGTACGTGTACACGCAATTAGCGAGTACATTGGGACACAGTGGAAATATGTCCCCCTCACGTATATTTAAGACACATTTATTATTAAGACCTATTTATTCTTCCATAATTATATCCCCCAGTAAACAAAACGTATTTTTTACAATACACGTTTTATTTTTAATTCCAAACCGTATCTCTTCAAGTAAAAACTTCTTTTGTAATAAAGGGCGACTTATTTGCTAAAAAATTATACTTTTTAAGAGATTTAGTTTGAATTTTTCGTAACTGTTACAAAATATCGAGATCATTTTTTTAAACAAGTCAAATGTATATTGGAACCCGTCGTGAAGCCAAACCGTATACCAAGAAATTTATGTTTGTTCATGTCAATATATTTTGGTAATTTCTGGCTGGCATCTAAGAAAGACAATCGAATTAGTATGTGTAAGCCACGCGTACGACGTATATTGTTTCGTTTTGTGGGTGTAGTTAAACACCAACACAACGAAACAATTTGCCTCGTGCGCACGGCTTACACATACTAATTCGACTGTCCTTCTTAAATGGAAAGCGGTGCACAACAGTGCGTATTTTATATTTTTAACGATATTATATAATACTAATGATATATATTTTCTTTTTCAGAAGTGAAGTGTCTTTAAGTTTTTACTATTTAAAGTCAAATTCGCGCAAACCCTTAAACCTTGGAGTAACCAGAGAGCCAGTGATTTTGGTGGTGTAAAGTGACCTTAGGATTTGACGAAATATTTTTTAATTGCAATTGTCAAAATGGTGCTGTTTCTTCGGAGTGGTTTCGGGGCGTTGCTGATGACCTTTCTGCTGATTGGCCTCTTGGAGTCATTAACAGGTAATGTTGCTTTCTTTATATCGTTTCTAATGGATCAAGAGTTATAGGACTACCACATGCGAGCTTTCCTACAAGTTTTTATTTATGGGATAATTTTAATTAAAATTACGTCAATTCGAAATAGGTTTCTAAGAATTACCCCTTACAATACATGCATGATTTTCACTTGAAATCAAAAACATTTTTTTCGAATTTTAAGAGACAACGTCGTTTGACAGTTTTTTCTGAAAGGGTAGATACGGAGGTATATAGATTGGTTGATATTTGGTTACTAACTAACTAAGGGTCATTCCATTGTGACGGGTGGGACATTCTAACTCTTTTTTACTTAAACTTTAACTTATTTCTTTCTAACTACTACTATGTTTGTCTTAAATATTATTCTATTATAAAGATAAATGTTCATTTTGGCCTTCACCATTGGCAGAAGTAATATAATGCCATTTTTATGACTATAATTAATTATATTAGAAGTGTGACGGGTGGGACATCAAATGGCCCCACCTATCTGAGTTGACAGGTACACTGCGCAAATCAAGACAAACTATGCTACTTTTGTTAATCAACTTTTTTGTATATCGATTCTGAAATTACATAAAAAGAAAGAGTAGCTTCTTGGTGATTTGTTGGTTAAGAGACCATGATTCATGACGCTCGCCTTGTGATATGGTGGTCGGTGGTTCGAGCCCTATTCCAGGACACCAGTAAATGAGTCCTGTTTTTAAAGCACAAGCCTTTAGCTTCGTTTAAAATTAGTAAAAATATTGATACGACATGTATTAAATATATAATAAAAAAGGCTGCTGGATTTACTTTTGACAATTAAAAATGTAAATTTGAAAATGTCATATCTGAGATGTAAACGCTTTCGAGAGCTGAAAACAGTCTCGTTGACCTAAAAATAACAGACGGAAAACTTGTAAATATCACTACGCCAGAGTGCATAGTTTCGAGAATTTTCGTTTCTTCAGAAAAACATAGTTTCCGCTAAGAAAGTAGAATATATTATATATATTTTTTTATGTTTCTGCTCCAACACTGATGGATCGTCCTTTACGTAGCGTGATCGTCTTTATTAAAATTCCCTCAACTCATTTTTTTACGCAACTACGTAATAAAAAAAAAATACCTTTACGTGCCAGAATCCCTTGGGCGTATCCCGGACGCTGTGTACGTTGTTCCCCGTGCGAATTAATGGCGACTTGTCATGCGATATCGGACACTATTGACCCAGAAAGTCGCCGTGCCTCGCGGACGTTTCCTCGGATTCTAGTCTCACGAAATGGGTCACGTGGTTTCGCTCCTAATGGATTCGAATGGCAATTAGTTCTGTAAGTAATAGATGGAGAAGTAGGTTTCAGCACGCCTTAGCCTTCCAGGTCCCGAAGAAATTTCAGGAGTTCGGCACGTTTTGAAAGCCCCTAACTTACGCATCAACTTCAATATTCAGTACCTCAACGACAGATTAATAAAATATTCTTATGGAAGTCTTTGATATTGTCGTGTGTCGTGGCTGCGGGAGGAATGAATGAAAACACTGGAAATTAATTAGCCGGTTAATTAATTATATAATGTACAAAGACACTTAAACCTAATTAAAGTTTAAGTGTCTGTGTACATTGTATAATACTTTAAATTACACTTTTTCGCAATATATCACTCGTTTATGACTTTTTTATTATCGCTGGGTAACACGTATTTTACATTCACTAGAACATTCCATCCAATTCTCGCTCGTATCAATCGCTCCGGTTTATTTCGCCACTTAGGTAAGTACTTCACTCGGTTATTCGCTTGATATATGTCGCTTCAATTATCGCACGTGGCCGCCCTGGCCAGGTAAGTAATAGATGGGAAAGTAGGCTTCAGCACGCCTTAGTCTTCCAGGTCCTGAAGAAATAGGCTTCAGGATTTCGGCACGTTTTGGAAGCCCCTAACTTACTTACATCAACTTCAATATTCAGTACTTCAACGACAGATTCCTAAAATTTTTCTTATGGATGAATGAATGAAAACACTAAAAATTAATTAGCGGTTTATTAATTCATGGTTAATTAGCTTTTCAATGTACAAAGACACTTAAAACTAATTAAAATTTGCTTTAAATTACACTTTTTCGCAATATATCACTCGTTTATGACATTTTTATTATCGCTGGGTAACAAGTATTTTACATTCACCAGAACATTCCATATTATATATATTATAGATGTATGAATGTGGCTGAAGAAAAAGTGGTGTGCCAGGATAGAAGTGAGTGTGGCGTTCAATCCTCTCTGCCTACCCCTGCGGGGAAACGGAGTGATGGTTAGTTAGTTAGTTTTAAGAACATTCCATCCAATTCTCGCTCGTATCAATCGCTCCGTTTTATTTGCCACTTAGGTAAGCGCTTCACTCGATCATTCGCTTGATATCTGTCGCTTCAATTATCGCACCTGGCCGCCCTGGCCTCGCAGCCGACTTCACAGTGATTTCGCACGATAACGAACTGTTAACACGACAACGAATTATATCCGAAAATGCTGGTATACATTTTTCTAGTATTTAGGAGAACGTCCTCGTCGCTTCTAGGCTTTTCCAGGTGTTTCTAGACGTTTATAGGTTTTAGATGGGTTGTTATAGGCCGTTTTATATGACAATATTAACAGTTGCGTTCGTGTATTCTGACAGTGCGTAAATTCTTTCATGCCATTCCGTGACAATATCTGAATAAATTAATTAAGATTATAAAAACAATACTAAAGAAACAGTCTAGTTCTTAAATAAAATCTCTATTGATTCTCTCTCTCTATCTGATATAAATTTGCATGTTAAACCCCGTATAAGAAACCCGGAGTTCTTCAGAATAAGTCAGCACACTAATAATGTCGGTTACTTTTCTCCCATCACAAGGTTGTGTCGCACATATAATTTGTATTGTGCTGACCCTAACATTGATGCTGATATTCTTGCAGACACCTTATCTTCGTTCAAAAACTCACTCATACACAACATCCATTTTCTAAACGACGACATGAACCTATAGATCCATTAAATACTAATCGCACTACACTCAAACACAAATATATAATATACATAAATGTACATGTGAAATATAATTAATTACAAAAATACATGTTACTAGAGCGTGCCGAAGACACTTGTAATTGGAATAATGGGCATAGTCTTCACTATAATGTTTATTATCTGAGTGTCATGTACCCATTATCCTGTTAGTGTCTCTAATAAATAAAAAAAAAATAAAAAAATAAAAAAATAATAAATAAAAAAAATCTCCACATCAAAGGATTCGAAAGCTGTTGTGTAATTTGTGTTGTATAGTTTAACTGCCAAAATAAGTCTTTGATTGCCTGCCCGTATGGTATATATTTTAAATTCATTTTGGTGTCCCTAATTGCCTAACTGTTGTGCTTCAAAAATCATGCGGGCTTAACTCCCTCGATCACATGCGACTAACAACTTTTAATTATACTCTTTCTCGTACGCCCAGTTCTTTTGTTATTTCGTTTTGCTTCGTATTTAACCCTTAAAGTGCTTTGTTGGAGATACACTTTTGAGTACGAGATGGTAACCAATAGTGGTGGTACTTTAACCGGTGACACACTAACCGTTATTTGAGATTTGTATCTGATTGTGCCGGTGATTGATAACTGGTTCGATGGGTAATCATCGGTAATCGGTACTAAACAACAGTTATAGTATCTCAGTTACTAATCATTGATACAATCAGATACAAATCTCAAATAACTATATCATTGTAACCGGTGAAAATAACCGTTTGACCATCATCATAAGGCACTCGTTTATTATCTGTGTAGATTTAATGTCGTGTTTTTTTTATTTATTATGGGCAATAATCGTGATCTTAAATTAATTTGATTGCGTGTTATAGCGTGTCGTTTCTTGAGACATCTATAATGTAATATATAATCTTGAATATAAATCTTATTTAGCTGACCTCATGAGCTATTTTTGTCAACTAAAAATATTCTTTCCATTACGGATACAAATTAACTTTTTTCTCTTTGAATATTTGAATACCTTGAATATTTTCTTGAGTAGGTACGTATTCGAAATATTCTTACGAGATTCTAGAAACGAGAGAAACTGTGTAATTGAGGGTTTCCGTAACAGTCTGGACGTTTTAAAAGGTTTTAGAAACACCTGAAAGCCGAATGCGACTACATATCAGAAGGTTCTTGAGGTTGAAACCTTATAAATTGCGACGCGACCGCGCTGCCAGCATGATATTGTTTTGACAAGCGAGTGAAATCCATGGAGATGGGCGAATAGATTGAATCTGTACGATAGACAAACGGCTAAAGTGTTACCAGAGACAAGTGGAACTATTCATCGAATTAATGAGGGAGAATTAGAGTTCAGAGATGATAAATGTTGTTATTGTTTACAAGTGATTTATTTCGTTCTGATAATAAGTTGAAAATCTTTAAAATGACGGAGAATAATGTGGTGTTCGAAGTGGTAGTAGGGAGAACTTAACTGTAATTTCGGATATTTTATACGCACCGTATGTATTACCGAGAAGCGAATCTCGACGTTTCGTTGGATACTTATCCAACGTCATCAGGAGGACGACCTTTACCCGCGGAGGTGGAGGTCGGACTGATTAGGTGCTGCTTTCTAGGGCGTAAATTGTATGCACTTTGTTGTGGAGTGTTCTCTTCTTCTACAATAGAGGTCGCCAGTGTGCAATATGTGCTAGTTACGTCGGCGGATTTTACTGCAACTTCTCTCAAGGGTTGAATCAGTGTCGTTAGAACAGGGCGCCAAATACTTGATAGTTTGTAACTGTCATCTCTATTGAAATAGGGATGTTTGTATATTTCAATGGACTCCCTCACTAATCTGGGTATAAGGTACGGTTCTGTTGATAAGATTTTTGCCTTGTCAAATCTGATGAAGTGACAGAGATTCCCTTTGGATGCATGTTCGCAGATTGCCGATGTATTGGAGTTGTTGTTTTTAATTGCTCCAATGCGTATGAAATATCCGAAATTACAGTTAAATATGTCTAACGACCGTAATAACAACCTTAACTCTTTAGTAGGGAGAATATCTTCTTCTCTTTGGCTTCATCCCAATTCTTTGTCTGTTGACTGTTGGGGTCAGCACTCCTCGTCCGGTTGAAGGTTCTTCCATCCTGGATAACGTCACCCAATCCGTGCATCTGACCTCTGACCATCCCTTTGCACCAGCCATGAATTTGTTGGTCTTCCTCTGGATGCAATTCGGGGAAGATCCATGGAGATCAGGTTAACAATGTGATCTGGTGCTCTGCTTCCAACGTGGCCATACTAAGGAATGCTGTTATCGATTAATATCATTCATTATCGATTACACAAACGATAATATCGAACAAACGATAAATTTCATTTATCGTTTGTTCAATATTTTTCGGTATGTTATCGACCCAATCGATAATATTTTTTTTATCGTTTCGTTTCGTTTTTCATTTCACTCTTTAGGCCATGCCGTATCAATTGTCTTTCCAATGTGGTACAGAGAATATTATTATTATAATTTTTTTAGGATACTTTACTCGTTCGTACGAGAACTCTGTGATCCACTGTTGAGTGAATGTTAGAATTTAGAATGAATGTCATGAACGTGAATGGATATGTTATAGGAGACATAGATCAATGTTTGGCATTGTGTCCTTTTACAAATTAGTTATATTATTAGTGGTAGTTTGAATCACAAATTTGAAATGTTTTAAGAACCGTTAATTTCCGAAGAGGTTAAATAAATAAATAAATATAAAATATCTTTTTAAAATCATTCTGATCGTATTTACATAACTAATTGCGTACACAAATACTATATTTTATTAAATTTTTATTTATAATCAATACTCCCTTTTTCTTTACTTGCTGTGTGGAATAAAATATTTTGTTTTGTAAAACCTCATCTAGAAGTTTATAATTAATTGATTATTTTTAATGGTTCTCAGCTAATCAAAAAAATATTAGATTTTATTAGGTACCGGACCCCAAAACCCTCAATGTCTTATCGTGATGCAGCACCAATTATTGTAGGCCAGGGTCCAGGTACTCGTAATTGTGAAAAAAAATCATTTAATTTATGTGAAATGTTATAAATCGTCAGGTTGTAATTTAGGGAAGATTTTTTTTTGCAAAAATATCGTAGTTCATGTTACTTTGTATATAACCGCATGAATTTAATATTCCTTCCGGAAAAATTGTTTTTTTAATCAAGATTAAAAATTATTTCTCTTACCCTGATAAAGGAAAATGGTGTTTTCGAAACTGATTTAAGATTAAAATCCTATGATTAAATACAAAGTTATTTTGTACTATTAATTAACATGGCAGTTTTACTTTGCGACGCAACGTGATAATTTTACTTATTTCAATAACTCAACTTTATACTACAAACACGTTAGGTTATCTGTTTGTCAATATTGGCTGCATTACAATGTTATACAATAATGTTAATATACAGAAATAGCAATATTGGTATTTTCAGAATACGGCCGATTATACGATACATTAAAATCTGAAAAATTAAAAAAAAAAATGTGTTAAGAATATTACAAAAAATCTTTTATTTCGATTACTTTTCAAAATATACGTTTAAATAAAAGTCACGCTTCAATATACGCACTGCACGCCCCTGCTATAAGCTGAACCGGTATCCCGGATTCGGGATACCTCGTTTGGATTTCATGCTCGTGGAAGTGTACCTATAAAAAATATGATGGAGTGATCGTTACTATTTCATTATGCATCTCGGGGTCAAATATTATATTTAACCTCAGCGTGCATCAGAAAGTAAAATAATAATTATCTTAATTACGACTAATTATTGCCTTTCTTGGTGACGTCAGATCGTTGTTCGTATAACGAGTTTATCTGTTGGTTTAATTGAACCAAATTATGACAATTGGATGCCCAATTTCTCCTCTTCGTACCGGAGAAATTATTTTCTCTGCATTCCGCTACATGCAATTAAAATGTTCTGTTAATTTTTTAAAAAAAATTAATTTTATGAGAACGGTAATTAGGGTAAAAAAATATTATTATATTTTGAGCAAATACAAACAGACAGTTACTCAACATAGTAAAGCTCCGAAAAATTCAATATTTTGGTCATATAATCAGATAAGGAGACGGCATTCCTGGCTTGGAAACATCCGAGAGTGGACCGGGATAAGAAGCGTGGAAGAGCTGTTCCGCACTGCCCTGGACAGGGAAACTTTCTCCCTGATGATCGCCGACGTCAGGGGGACCCGACAGGGCACATGAAGAAGAAGATATTTTGAAACTGATGTTCGCGGAATATCGAATATTGTGTATGTATATTATATTGTGAATATATATTAATAAAAATAAAATAATTTTATCAGTCAGAGTTTATTGATTTTTATATCTCTCTATTTACGCATCATACTACCCCTGGATAAAATATATTTTCTGTTTTAAAATAATTAATCATAAATGCAGTTAAATAAATAAAATAAAAATAAAATTATTCTTTACTTCTTTAACCATTACGCTGAATTAAATGCAAAAATAGTAATTTACAAATATATAGATAATATTTTAAGCTCTTTATTAATACTAATTTATTGCCAAGTTCGATTGGGGTAACGAAATTTTGAATTAATGTAAATATTTGTGAAAAATTAATATTCGTAATGTATAGGTACATCTTCGCATTTAACTCCAACACGAAAAATCAGCCTTGGATACTTAAATGACAATTTGACACCACAGTCTATTAGGGTAATATCGGGACTGACACTTGCATTTAAAAAAAAATTGTCTACGAAAAAAAACGACTAGAATAGCCTAGAAACACAAGAATAATCCAGAAAGTTCGAAAATACCAGTATTTGGATATAACACCGGGACTAAACCGCGGCCGGACAAAACACGACAACAGAGTCGTCGTGTTTTGACAGCTCGTTCGGTGCGAAGTGGCCGCGAGGCGACGGCCAGTGTGGCCAGTCGTGAGATAATTAAAGTGATAAATAAAGCGAAATAATCGAGCGGAGTGCCTAAGTGGCGAAATAAACTAGACGACTTCTATGTTCGAAAATTGAATATTCCACGTGCGATAGATAAGTGTCACCCAGCGATAATTAAGTGTCCATAGACGATGTGATATATTACGAAATAGTGTAGATTAAAGAATAGCGTTACGCTTAATTCGTGTTTAGTGACTTTTTACATTGAATAATTAATTAATCATAATTTATAGAAATTAACTTTGTTTACACCACCTTTTTTACTGAAAAAAATTTAACGTGTTTCTAAGCCAATGGCTTCTTCATCAGGATAACAAATGTATAATGTATAATTTATTTATTTATAAATGTATAATTTATTTGTTTTCCTGATGAAGAAGCCATTGACTTTGCAACATGTTGAATTTTTTTCAATAAAAAAGGTGGAATGTAATTTAATTTCTATAAATTATAATTATAATGTCACCACAAAATAATTTTGCTTTATTTAAAGAAGAAGAAATTAATTAATCATTAATTAGCAAATAGCTAATTGACCTCCAGTGTTTTCATTTGTCCTCTCGCAGTCACGAAACGTGACATTATTATGTTTTATACAGTATTTGTGAAAATTAAAAAAAAAATAACTTGGTAAGTACTTGTAGAATAAACATATTCTATGTTAAACAAAACTGTGAGTTTAAATCGCATGAATTTCGTTTCGAAGTCTATTTGCGACCTTTTCTCGAACTTAGACTATGATAAATGATAACACATCGAGCAAAATTTTATTATTAGATTCTTGTTTTAATTAATGAAACGTAATTGTAATTGTAATCGTGTGTCGTTTTGTTTAATCGCTTTTTTAATAGCATTGTTCTCCATCAAAAAGGAGATTCGCCGAATTTTCGCGATAACCGTAATAGGTTAAGCGTATGTACTGTACATATTTACGGTACTTTTCAATGAAAATTATTCAATTGTGATAATCCGCACAATGTGCGCGTTGTTACACATAATGAATGCCACATTATATACATATACTCTATATTACCCGGTATATACGAAATTTTAGACATGTCGGCACATTTAAGCTAAAGTAGGTGTGACGATGCGTATATTTTTATTAGGGGTTATTAACCCGCCGGCAGATAAAGTGGGCCGATAAGACAGCGAAACTATTTCGTAATTGTCCAGATAAAGATTCGTCAATTGAAGAAAAGTACACGCGTGAAATAATTCTCTTCGTTTGTACGCGGATCGCCCTTTCGATAACTTGAATTTGCCACGTGCAGGAGTATTTTTAATAAAATATTTCCATTATCGCCTGGTGTTTATCACGATGAAATAATATTGTTTTCTGAACGTTTCATTTTTTAAATTGAGCTTAGTAAGCTTCACGTAATCAAGCTAGGTAAGTATTTCAATTTTTTCAATTTCAATTTATTTATTTTTTATATAACATTTACATTAAGTACAAACACAAATTTAATTCGTAAATTTTATAAATAAGTTAAAAATATATAAACAAAAGTAAATATTCAACACATATAAAATCATTCACATCAAAGGTGTAGGAGAATTCTGCTTCGGAATACCCTCTCAGAGATATGGAACAGATCAATATCCAGAGTAATATTGTTCAGCATAGCAGTAGCTCTTCCAACAGGCATAACCATTGGCAGGTTGGTCCTGTATATTGGAGTGTGAAACAATCTATGCTGACGATGTCTAGTGTAATTATCAGGCACATACAAACCAATGCTCTGCATAATTTCAGGATTATCGATCATACCGCGCAACAATCGATAAAAATGCGTAATTAGATACACATTTCTTCTAGTCTCTAAACTATTAGCCAAGCATACCCTGGAGGAACTCAGTTGGGAAAAGCCAAGGATAATGCCCGTACTCTCTCATATAGAGATATCTTAGAAACTTTTTTTGTACTTTCTCTACCATAAGTGAGTACTTAAGCTCATGTGGCCCCCAAATCATCGAGCCACTCTCGAGTCTACTTCGCACCAAGGAGTTGTAAAGAGTTCTCGGTACGCGGGTATTTTCGAAAACCCTGGCTGTACGCAGAACAAATCCTAACATTTTCAATGCATTACCACTGACCGCCTCTAAGTGATCTCACAAATCTAATGCCGAGATTCTTAACATTCGAGTTCCTGTCAGATTTACTACTAGAAGTTCTAGGGTTGTTGCGAATATCAGCATAACGTCGTAACGTGTTCGTTGAAGGCGGGCCCTAGCGCAAGTCACGTAGAGTTTAACCAATCATAGACAGTTATACAAAAAAAGCTGCCACATGTTTCCTTGTTCGATTGTTGTGTCAACATAAATTGGTTGGACGCTAGTGAATTATTGTGTGACGTGCGCTGCGTAGTGTACTTAATGATAACAATTAAACATTATTCAAATTCATAATGCCTCTTTCAATGAAAAGTGCAATATGGAAATATAATATAATAATAATATTCTGGTATTCAGCGTGAGATATTGTAATGGAATATTAGAGTGCCTCGGATATCTTATCCCCTTTGTAATATTGTCTTTCCTTTGATCTTTTTATCTCCAATATTGGATTTTCAATAAAAAACCACCACGTTTATAATCTCAAAAGAAACATCGCTGAAGAAACCCAGCAGTTGCTTGTGTGATGATTAGGAGATGCTTAAGGAGATTATTTTTTAAAGAGAGAGAGAGGGATTAGTGCGGCATTGAAATATTATCGGATTAAAATACTTACGTTTTAAAATATACGATGTTGTTAAAATTAATATTTTCCTGTATATTCAAGATTCCGAAGCCGGGGGGAAAAACTCATAAATATATAAACATAAAAAAAACACAAACTATCAATCAAAAAAACACAAATATAGTTCAAGAACAAAATAGCAAAAGAGCGTACATGATTAGAACCCTTAATATACCTAAATGCAGTAAAACACCTAGGCAACACCACTACAGATTCCCAGATAATCTACCAGAGAATATAAGAACTATACAACATTATGCAAAATTCAAAAAGTGCGTAAAATCATTGAAAAATTGAGTGATGAGTTTTTTGATATTAACCTTAGCATACTTATTTTTAAATATTGCAATATTAACTTAACATTCTTTATCTTTAAATATTTCTATATATATTTCTTTGCATGTATGTATTATATATTATTTAAAAAAAACAGTAATAACACTTGTGACATTCTCCGGTTCACACAAGTTTATACTTTCATAGGACTATCAAAAAAAAATTTAAAAATCCATCAAAATTAAATAATGTGTAGCATCATCATCATCATTCTTGGCACTACAACCCTTGGTGGGTCTTGGCCTCCTCAATAATCTTCCTCCACTCATCTCGGTCTAGCGCCAGCTCTCTCCAGTTCCGAAGCTCTAAGCCAGAGATGTCTTTGAGGACGTTGTCACTCCATCTTAATTTTGGCCTTCCTAAGCTCCTTCGCCCTACTGGCCTTGAGTTCAGCAGGGACTTTGGTGCTTGATGCTCGGACATTCTCTCCACATGACCCAGCCACCGAAGTCTTCCCAGTTTTATAAATTTTGTGACGTTTGGCTCCTTATAGAGCTCATTGTTGTAACGTCTGCGCCAAAGTCCATTTTCTAGAACCGGTCCGAAGATATGCCTCAAAATTTTCCTTTCAAAAGCGTCCAGTGCTCGCTCATTCCTCTTAGTTAGTATAATATAGTGTGTAGCATATATGTAAAATATTATGTAAACTTAAGTATTAATAAATAAAAATTCCGAACTGGCCCATGAAGGTGCTCCAGAACAATATAATTATGAACGAATCGACCATCCCTATCGAGCTGTTTACCTTCCCTCAGGAATTCCCGCGAGTTCAACCCTCAAGCGCGTCACGGGGTTCGGGGAGCGGCCGAAACTTGAACCCCAGACCTTTATATTTATTGGTGTTGTGCTGTGGAAACAGTTGGGGGGCCGCGCCCTTTTGCCCGCTACCTACACGCCACTGCTTCGGTATAATATAGTACAGCGCCGACGTTTTACTCATCAATATTATAATATCGTCGCTGATACAACTATATAAACCTCTTATAACGAAGACAGGAACACGGAAGGCGTAATAGAGTAGTTTATAGTCACTCCTCTCTTAACGACTTAATAGTTTTCCAAATAACCATGTAGTGCAACAACAAACAAGTAGTAGTAAACAAGAGTAGCTTGTTGGTCTTGTCGTTAGGACTCTCGCCCCGTGATCCAAAGGTCGCGGGTTCGAATCTCACTCCAGACCAGTAAATTAGTCCTATTTTCATAGCACAAGCGTTTAGCTTAGTTTGAAAATAGTAAGAATATTGATGTGACATGTATTCTGTGTTCGCATCTATATATTATAAATATATATATGATCAAATTAATATAATTCCCATTTTACAGGTACAGTGTGAAAAGGAAGAAACATGTCTCCTTGTACGAGAAGGCACCAAACAAAATAATGAAAATTAAAATCAAAACATGCAACATGCAAATTTTTGTAGAAGAGCTAATTTTTTGTAGGAATTTTTTTTATGATACAAATATCTATTTAATAATTTAGGAACATAAGACTTTCTAGTAATGGACTGGAAAATCGTTGTTTCTTTATCTCTTGGTTTTTCAAACGCTTCTATTAAATGTGTTACTGTATTCTAGATATCATCATTTTCATGAGATCCACTAATTTCTGTCTCCATATGCGATATTTTTCGTATTTAAATTATTAAAATGTTTTCACGTACTATGAACAATTAAACGGTCACTGGAGTCGTTGTTTCAAAATTAAATCCCACCAAAATGTCAAATATGCAAAACATTTTTAAAGGCTGCTTGCATTCTTTCATAATGAGTTTTTCCTACTAACTCAGTCTTGCGTGACATTAACTATTTATTTTAAAATAACTCTATCGTTGTTACAATGGAATCATACTATTCTAAGATGTGTTTCATTGTAATATAATATAAACAGATGCCAATTTGTGGCATTGAAATTGAAAATAAGCGCGATCCAAGTTCATTTTACTACGCATTTGCTTGACTCACTTCTAAATTATCTTCTGATCTGTTCTATTAAGGCCTTTTTTATTTTGTATTATTTATTATCATTTTAATGTATTTTTACAATCAAGTAACATATATATAGACTTGCGTCTCTCATAGTCTAGTGGAAATAACATTGTATTCTACGTATTTTTGTATGTATTTTATTTTGTATGTATATAAATGTATGTATTGTATGTATTCTATGTATTTCTATGTATGTGTGTATATATGTGTTTTATATATATTATATCTTGCTAATGTTCAAACTTTAAAAAAAAAACTGTACAGGTAGTTGCTTCAGAACAGACATTGTCTAGTGAAGCAACTACCTTCATTTATATGTATGAATAAATTTAAATGAAATAAATAAAAAAAAATAATAAAAAAAAATTCTTATTCTCGGGGGTACTGGGTTTGATTACCAGTGAGGTTACATTATATCTGTATAACTTCCTCAAATTTTGATGTTTTTGTGATGCGTTTTGCTGGACTAATCAGGCCTCCTTGTCTGTTTTAATGTTAAAAAATAAAAACAAAACTAAATTCTGTCCGACTTCCTTTTTATTTTTGTGCTTCACTGGTATACAACAGGGTTTTGAATCTTGTCTGAAAGATAAAAAATCTGCGAACTGTGCATGCCTGGAATATACTCCAATATAGTGATGGAATATACCGTTATTGTGTGTGTGATTGTGCGATTGGTAACTGAGATTTAACTGTTATCTAGTGAATTGATAGTTGCCCGTCAAATTGCGAAAAATCACAAATGCAATCAGTTATCGTTGCAATCAGACACACACTCAAATCATAATTAAAATAGCAGTTCTGCCCAACACTACTCAAATACAATAATGTGTACTTACAATTTGTAGTAGAAACAAGTAGTATACGCATGTACAGGATGTACAGAGAGAATTGTGACAATCGACTTCCGAAGTCCATTTCCCCCAAACAAAAAATATAAAGGGACAGATAAAATTAATATGTTCTACTTCCGAAAATAATCAAAAATAACGCAGCGTTCATATATCGTGGTGCGTTTACACCAGTCAAGTGGGTGTGTCTCGATCTTGGATTCAGTTACACAGTTTTGCTTAATTTTCCGTATAATACGCGTAATTACAGTGACTAATGACCGATCATAATTTATAAATATTTTAATCTTCATATTTTACGTTTGTTTTGTTAAAATACGAATATAATAATTCAATGGGCGGGCCCTTTCGTCAAGCGTGAAGCGCTGGGTAAACTGATCACGGGTTGGAAATATTTTTTAGATGAAAATAGCGTTTGATGAGAACATATGGCTTTTGTTGATATTGAATATTTACACAACTGCGTCATAGAACGTATGTTTTGCCGTAGTTGACGAGAAGGCGTGGGAAGAGATAGTAAATAAAATGAATGGTGTTAATGTTGAGTGTTGAAGGCTTAGGAAATGAGGACGTTCGCCAAATATCAGGCACAATTAGGTATTAAAATATGGCCCGTTGAAAGGAAATACAACACATATAAGATGATGTATGAATGTGAAAGTGGAGAAAGAAGGGGTATGTAAGGAAAATAGAGTGTAAAGTATTATCCTCTCTGCCTATCCCTTCAGTAAAATGCATTAAAAAAAAAGAAGACAGTGAGTTAGTAAGCGTGTTGTGAATTCTTTTAAATGCAGAATATTTTGAGTACATATTAAAGAAAGTTCTGTGAATTTTTAACAAATTTATTAATCAATTAGAAAAGACGTTCAGAAAAATCAAATTAACGAAAAATATGTTAAAATGGAATAATATGTGTGTCAATCAATTAAAAAGAGACTACATATGAGGTCGAAAAATTTACATTAATTTACTAAGCTGCCGTGGCGAAATTGGATAACACGATGTTCCCGTTGGTCCGTTGGTTCGAATCCCGATAGCAGCTAAAATATTTTTTCGTTAATTTGATTTTTCTGTATATCTTTTCTAATTGATTAGTAAATTTATTTTGGGTTTGTTGAAATTTTTCACACAATACTGGATTTTATCCACAAGGCGACATCATTAAACAAGATGTATTATAAATGTCTCATAGAGACGAAGCTGCTTTTTTAATGGGAAAGTAGGTATGGAAGTCCTTTTGGGTACCTTACGACTTACGATCTATCGTACGACTTGCTTAGTCTATCATGGGTGGAATTGATGAACGTTAGATTGTGTAAAGTGATCAATTAAGCCAGTCGTACTATATATAAGTACTACTTTATCATATAAAAAAATAGCTTTGTCTCTATGACATATCTATGGACATTTGCATTTCGCCTTTGAAAAATATGTTTTATTGCTAATTCAAGATTATTTTTTATTAATTTATGTCACTAAAATATCAAAAAAGTATTTACAAAGAAAAAAAAACGCATTTATGCACAAAATAATAAAAATATACTAATTTTTCCTAAAAAACTGTAGTCAACAACAACCATATTTTCGCCTCTGGAACTCATTTTTAATCGAATATCACCTTTTTAAAATTGGTAAAACACGAACATCAAACAACCCTTCAAAATCTATCCATTTTTACCATTCGTTATCCAAAATTACAAAATACCTGGCATGTTAATTAATAATAAAAAACATGGTATGTACCATTTAAAATTATTGAAAAATAACATATAAGTACATATTATAATAGTCTTCAAATAAAAACAAATATATGACAGTACCTACCGCCAGAGTAAAATTTATATTAACCATAAATATTCCAATCAAATTAAAAGGCGTGTTAATTTTAGAATGATGGCATGAACATGTTCTTCCCTTCCTTCATTAGTAACTTATTTGATTTTTATAAAAAAAGTGTAGTTAACATGTTCTTCCCTATTATTTGAACATGTTCTAATTATTTTTAAGTTCTGAACGTATTTCCAATGGAAAGAGCGTGCAATATTTATTTTAGTCGGCTTATTAACTCATTTTTGACAAAAATGTTAGTTAACAACTTCTTGCCAAGGGGTCTTCAATTATCTGTTTATACCTCGTATTGGTCAACTCAATATTCTCGATTGAGTCCTGAGGAATTCGTAAAGCAGGCGGCAGACTTCTGTGATTATGTCTGGCAGTACTGGACGCTTTCTTCCACGATCAGCATCACGCTTCGAAGGCTCGCACCCCCCTACCAAAATATACAATTCATTAATTTTATTGCCAAGCAGAGAGCCGTGTTTTTCAATTGACTTTAAATGCGGTTATATGTGAAACAGAACAATTTGAATTAGACACACTGTCATTAGGAAGAACTGAATGATTGGACTGAATATTAGATAAATGTAGGTAGGATCAAAACAGACTAAATGAAATGCGTCATAATACTACTTGTGATTGAGACATCCTATTTTTTTAAACTCTTTAACAGGCTAAAAGACCCAAGTCGATACATCATAAAAATATTCAAGTTTGAGTAAATCACATAGATTTATTGTGACCTTACCGGGAATCGAACCCAGAAGCTAGAAGCTTGTCTCGTAGCCCAGTGGGTGATGTTCACCATACGTAGAACGAATATGATAGATAGGTGTATACTAAAATCTTTTAAAAATGCATGTGTAGCTTACCTAGGTCTCTCCTTCTCCTAGTGTGTGTGCGATTATCGAACGATAGTAATTGAAAATCTTTATTTTGTTTGGAGCAGTTTGAAATATATTCTGTGGAGAAAAAGAAAAGGATAACAATATGGTAATAGGATATACAAGCACGAATGGTATTATGTAGATATCCTTAAAAGAAGGGGCAAATTTCAGAACCTTGTGTAAGACCGTAGATAATTTAAATATATTGTAACGATAATAAAAATAAACATTTATGTATAGCTTGACTCTGCAAGCAAGTGTAATTCCAAATCCAGAAAATTAAAACTGCATTCGTCGAGCGATATAATACGAACTGATATTTTTACACGTAATAATTTTCATGTGCGAACATTCTAGCGAGTTCTGATATGTAAAGGTTTAATAATCATTTCAAAATAATGTTTAGCATTTAATTAAGTGCTTTACTCTGACCCCTAGCAACGAAAACGCGACAGTAGGTATAATAGAAGATGGCACAGATGTTGGCAAGTTGGAGATTGTATATCTTTATATGTACTTCTTTATCTATCTTTCTTAGTTCTTTATCTATTCTTCTTTATCTATCTTATTCTTTATCTTTATTCTCTACGGTGACCCGACGTGTTGTCTGCGTGAACTTAACATCGAAAAAATATGCGTCAATCAAAATATTTACCGTGTTAACCTGCCTGTTGGACTGATAAAAATGGTGTTATTTGTTTATTTTAATAATTATTTAAACAATTAGCGATGGACGTTCAAAGTCATGAGAATCATCCAGTATTATCATGTAACGCAATGGAAATATTTGCTGTAATATCTATCACTGGAAACGGGCCAAACGAAGAGGCGTTTGTTGATCTTCGCAGTTGCCAAGTGGGCTGCGTGTCGGTTTTATTGGAACTATCTGCTGGTGCAGTGTTGCGTAATGGGTACAGCTCCAACTGTATAACTCCAACTATATAAATGAATTACACCTTATACTTTTAACGGGGCCATCTTCATTATTAGACTTACCTGAAGACGGCCTCTTTTGCGCGCTTTGCGATTAGCAGATATTTGATAGCAAAGGTGTCAGATGTTTGATTCGCCATGTTTGCACACGGATTGGATCAGTGATATAATAAACTGCAGATACGTCACAAGCGTGAAATCTTGTCAACTCAAAAGTAAGCTAATTGCATTCGTTATCCAACGGACCTTCTTTGTGATCGGGCGCGATGCTACGCGGAAAAAGGAACAGTATCGTACACTATTGTAAGAATGAGTATGTTATTTTAGTCACCGTGACTTCAAATTACCTGATTTTTACGTGATTACTTGATTATGTGAATTGCTGTCTCTTTCAATGCAATATTTGCTACATATGAAAGTCGGGTAGTATGGGAATAACGTGTCTATATTATAATACGTCAATGGATTGGATGGAAGTTTTAAGAAGCGGGGAGTGGGTATTGGGGAAGAAGACGCCACCTTGCCTTGTTTCATGGCTTGGTAGATCCAGAGCGAAGATAGACGTGGCGCTATGTTGATTCTTCCAGGCAGAATACACTAATATCCTTATCAGAAGGATCGCACAACCAGACAATCTAAATAGATAAGATAAAACATTTACGTCGATCAGGCGTGCAGTACAGGGAAAAGGTGTGGGAGAGAGAAGTACATAGTGGGTACGTTCATGCGCAAACCATGACATTAACATTGAATAAGCCAGTTTCCGCGTTCATGTCTGAATTCCTCTTTTTTTTGTAGTGCCGTCTCTTATCGGAGGTCGGCGATCATATTGGCGATCATGACTCTATTATGATGATTACTTGGTTAAGACTGTGTTTAGTCCTCAACTTTGATCTAGTCTAGAGTAATACAATAATACAAATAATTTAATCATAGTTTTATAACTGAAAATCTCGCCTGGGAAAGACACACATTTTACCACAAAATTATAACACCCTCGTCAATATACACATATTTATCTAGAAAAATAAAATTAACAGTCTACCTATCTATCTAGTAAAAGTTACAAATGAAAAATGTTCACATACTGCACAAGCAATAAGACTTTTTTAAAGAAAAATCTTACATATTATGATTAAAATCCAAGTTAATATACATATGTAATGTATCTACATATAAAAAAATAATTTCAGCATAATACTCCTCTTAAACACAAGCGCTCTTACATGAAGTTGTGATACAACTGTTATGTAATTTTTTTTATTATAGTATGCTTTTTTAAGTCTGTACTATTGCTATACTTGCTATACTTATTTTCTACTTTATATTATATTTATCTTTTTGTATTGTGCTGTTGCTCTGTACTTGCTTTGTACTTTATATTATTTTTTTATTTGATTTATATTTCTTGGGCATTCATTATGTAACAATTTCCAGACATTTTGTTTGAAGTGTTCATTCATTTAATGTACACTTTACCTTATTTTTTAAAAAGCCCTAAAGGGCGTTAATAAATATAAAAATGTTTTTATTTTACATATAAAAAAAATTCTCGCGGATGCATGAGAAATCATCAATATTAGATATTACTATTACACCCCGTATAATTCACATTGCAAAACGGGTAATTTTGGTATCATAACGAATTTTAAACCATTCTTGGCATCACACAAAATTCCAGATCTTTCGGTCAATCGCCATTAATATAAACCTAACTGAAATTGAAAAAGTAAACCCCCGAGCGAGCAGTCAATATTCTATCGGAGGGTCGGACGTGACGCTCAACATCGTTCGGAAATTCGTAATGCACCCTAGTATTGAATGTTTGCGGATTTACTTGATATATTGACGTAGAAAAATCCATTATTTGCTATTGAGATATTTGCGTCACTGTGTCGCCGCGCTGCTGCGAGTGAGTCAGCGAGCATTTCTACCCTCTCTCTCTTATTCAAAATATTCATTTCAACATAATGGTGTTTTTTTTAAGGGAAGATTCCGACAGAAATAGGTACTATGGCAAAAGGTCTCAACTTACGAAAAATTTGAATGCATTTCTTCGATCACAACCAGAATTAATTTATGTTACATTATTTAAGCTTTATATAATAAAATATAATACGAAGTTTATATAAAATGTACGCTAATGTCATGGTTCTTTGTGGTTGCAAATAAAACAACTTAACGTTTATTGATTACAAACTCCCTGGGCACAAACCTACCTGGTGCATTAAATTCACACTAATTTGACACTGATCAATACTTATAATGCCGTTTCTATCGCGATGATTCGCTACTAGAACACTTCTCCCACGCAGTTAGGTACTCTGGTATTTTATTTCGTTGGTCGCCAACACTCGCACTAAATCGCCCCTCGTACCTATTACTGTATTGAGATTTGTATTGTATTGTATCGATGATTGGTAACTAACTTTTCGCAGTTCAACGGGCAAACATCGGTACTAGATTAGTTATATTATTTATTGATTTGACATTAACTTTGTGGAATGACATGATTGAATAAGACCACTTTTGAGTTTGAATTATACATATGCTACTAGTTTTGAGAACTACAGATGTTCATATTCTCATGTTTATATTTTCTGTTTCTCATATTTTTATTGGTTATTTTTAGTGATGCAATGAATACGAATATTCGTATTCGCCAAATAGCAGATATTTACCGAATATTCGTATTCACCGAATATCATCACGAATATTAAAAAAAACTTATTTATAACTGAACGAAACGCAAATACAGTTTGGCTGAGCACCGTCTATCCAAACACACCTACGAACTCTATTATGGGGGATTCGCCTAACATTAAATGAATGGATTTATTGAGTTCTCACGTTGTCAATTGTTACTCAGCAAAACATGAGTTCTTTTATCTAGTTTTGTTGGATTATTAATAAGGTTAGGTGCTCATTTCATGTAGTTTTTGTTTTGTAATACGAATTGTTCGATCTATTTTATTTTATTTCAAATTGAATCTAATAACATGACCTCTCTTAAGCGTGAAAAAAGTGATATTTATTTTCGACCGCTGGGAATGTATAAACGGATAAAAGAAATGTGCTTTTTGAACAAAAATTTGCCAGTGGTAAATTTTAATTGTTAAATCTCTTAATAAAAAAAGAAAAGTGAATTGATGTATTATTTATTACCTTGTTGAATTATTTGTATTCGCCGAATACTAGGATTGATATTCGTATTCGTGAAAGTGGTATTCGTTGCATCACTAGTTATTTTGTAACCGGTTAAAATCACGGTTTTGGCCATCACTAGTCTCTGCTGGCATCCTAGGTCGAAAATATTAATTAGACCGTCTATAAATATGAAATTGCTTCTGACAATTTGTGCTATTCTTCCCGCTTCGCCCGACGTTACATCATTATAAGAGCTTCCGTACCATTTGATAGAAAAACTTAATTACCGGTTGAACGATTTAATTAAGCCACGCCGTCGTCCAGATATCCCGCGCTTAAGGCATATCGACAGATCAATTAGATTCAAGTCGGCCCGCCGGCGCCCTAATGGTTTTGGGGTTGCCAGGCGTCCCGTATTTCCCTTATCCCGTCTTATCTGAATGTCTGACAACATTAGAGAGTGACAGCATTAATTGGATTTTTGCGTCATCTACAACGTCAATTTCCCAACACCTAAGTGACTCTGAAGAGTTTTGGTACCGTACTTTGGAGAATTTCTTTATCGAAAATTTCGATTTCACACTAAAAAATGCCACGTTATGTTGAATTAAAAAAAATTTTTGGACTAGTATGTACTGGTTTTTCAAATGTAGTAAAAACTCTTTAAATTAGAAAAAAATCGATCAGATAGTTTTCGAGATATTTCGGTCTCCGATCTGCAAAATATGATTTGAGAAAAACGCGATTGAAGTTTAAACCTTGTTTACATTGCGATAAAATGCTTTCTTAAAATTCTTAGAACTCCATTAACATTATTCCAAATTTAGTGTTACTTACTTACCATCACGCCGTTTCCCCGAGGGGGTAGGCAGAGAGGATAGAGCGCCATACTCTTCTTTCCTGACGTACAACTTTCGCTTCGTCTACATTCATACATCTTCGCATGCAAGCTCGACGGTTGTTCAGGCTTCTAACAGGACCATCTTCCAGTATCTGGTTAATCTGGTCATGCCACGTCTTCCGTGGTCGCCCTTTCTTTCTGGCGCCGTCAACACTTGCATCATATATCTTTCTTACCATTCTTTCCTCATTCATTCGCTCAACATGCCCAAATCACCTGAGCGACCCTATTTGTATTCTCTGTATTATGCTACGATCAGCTTTACATTCATTCCTAATATCTTCATTCTTTACTCTATCATTCATGATTATTATTATACATTCATGATTCAACTTAGTGTTGATTCAGTTATTTCGTATTATCACCTTATGTTTATATCACATATTATGTTTCACCAAATCTCGTACCGATCACGTTGATTCGTATTATCGTTTCACCTAGTTTCGCACTGACCCGTTGCTTCGTATTATCGTTTTACCAAGTTTCGTATTGACCCCGTTGTTTCGTATTATCTTACCATGCTGCGTACTGACCCCGTTGATTCTTATTATAGTTTGACCAAATTCGTACTGACTCCGTTGCTTCTTATTATACTTTGACCAAATTTCGCACTGACTCAGTTGCTTGTTATTACAGTTTGACCAAATTTCGCACTGACTCCGTTGCTTCGTATTACGGTTTAACCAGATCCCGTATCATCCCGCATCAGCTCGACCGCGACCGGGGCTGCCCGGGGCCCGGCCGCCATGCCCGACTAATGGCTCTATCTGAATGGCCGGACAATGGGCCGCGGGGCTGTTTATTGGTCAGGGGGAACAATGGCCGCCAGCGACACGAGCCTCGGAGACGCAGCCGACATTCGCAGGCGCCAATGGAGTGTGAAATACGACCGAATCAGAGTTATGTAAACGGCTGCTCACCGGTTCGTGAGCTTTACTGCTTTACGACTGCCGGACATTTTGAAAAACAAATGACCCAACGCGGGACAATAAAGGACTAATTTATAGATATGGCTTGACAGCACGACTCCTAACAGAATGTCATTGTTTTGTGTATGGCTAACGAAGCTAAGGCTTAGTTTATTATTGACAGAGAACAAATTTTCTTATAAATGAAGCAATAATTCTTCGACTGTAGAATTAATGACTCATTAATCCGCTCATAAATGTTTAACCTTAGATATGTTTACAAACAATCGTCTAGCTTACTGATACGCCATTATAATACAATCTTGTATAGGTAAAATATTTGTAAACAATTAGATACAAATCATATATCGGATCTAGGTACGTATTGCGGCAAACGCATTTTTTTTATTTTATATTTTTATTTCTTATGAGGTGAAAAGTACCAATAGGTAGTCAATGCAGTTGAAGAATTTTTTCATTTAGATTTACTTTGTATAATTTCGTGATAAGCGATATAATATAATCTTGGAAAAATACGATAAATTGAACCTTTAATTAAAAATTAATATTCAGATGCTAATAATTATTATACAAATTACCTACGTCTGGAACAGTAATATTTTGTAATTTTTTTAGGTCGAAATTACCTTTATTAGTTTTCAACGCCCAAAATTTTTTAATACCAATTCAAGCTTATTAGAGATAACGAACAGATAAAACAACCATTATTAGATTAGATTAAATTGGTGATCACGGTTCACTACCGATAATTATTTTTTATTGACAAAAGTGGCCCACTGTTTTCATTTTTTTCTATTTACTCTAAAATGTTCCCTAACCGTTTGGTTCTTTCTTACTTCATTCAAGTCTTCGTATATAATAGTAAATATTATTAGATAAACCATGAATGATCAGTGTTATCACGTATTTACAAATACATTTGAATGAACAAATACCACACACATTTGTAAATGACGTAATTTTATCTGTATAGATAACAGTGGCGTGCACACGGTAAACTTGTCTCAAATAAGAACACTTGAATCCGATAAAATTTGAATTTGAAAATAACAATTTATCAATTTGGCAGTAACTGGCTAATATGTTATTTATGTAATTATTTTTTCAATTGATTGAGCAACATTGTAGATTGACATTTTAAAAAAAATATTGATTATTTTATTTGTATATACCTATCTACTTTTATTTGAGTATTTTTTATTTTTTTATTTCTTTTATTTCAAAAAAATCCTTGTTTACAAATAAAGGTACTTAATACTAATTTAACAATAAAAATATAAGATAAATTACACTTTTTTTTTAAATTTGTGGATTATACCACTCTTCTAGGCTACGCCTGTCCCAGAGTGGCGTTATAGAACACAATTATAATATTTTTTTAAATTCGTCAGTAATATTTATTACACCAACATGTTTCAGAAATTAGCATTCCATCATCAGGGTGTTGTATAACTTATTTTTGTTGTGTTATACAACACCCTGATGATGGAATGCTAATTTCTGAAACATGTAAATACTCAAATAAAAGCAGATATATACAAATAAAATAATCAATATTTTTTAAGACATGTAATTTTCAAAGATATTTTCAATGTTATTTGTTTGGTCTAGTTTGAGTTTTCCTGGGCATTAGGCCATCTTTTTCACGACCTTTCTTGCCGGGGTTTCGGATCCCATTGCAGGATCCATCGTCGAAAGCAGGGTATATCATCGTCAGTGTTGTGCTATGAACTGGCTAGCAATACCGTGCCGACAACAGGATGTATGTGTGTATGTATTACGTGGCAATTACGGACGGACAGACGAGTCGTCTTGTGTTGTGAATGTTTCATCTACTGTCTGATGACTATGTTTGCGGAGTCTGCGACGAGATTGGTTTTGAAGGGCCGGATACCGTGATGTTTTTGATTTGAGACCATCATCTCAATTAGTATCAATTAGTATCCACAACTGGTGGATACTAATTGAGATTATAGATCGAAATGTCGTCCAGAAAGGTAGTAGAGATAGCACAGAAAAGTTATACCAGAAGATACTGAATGAAAAACATAATTTTAATTTTCAATGTGACGAATAGAAACATATAATTTTCTATACACACTGGTATTATTTATTTACTTATTTTACGAAATGTTAAATGTTAGGGGTGGGAAGGGCGGAGAGAGATGTAGGATTAGGATAAAGGAAAGAAGTATAGGAGTATATGGGAATATAAATTAAGTGAACTAGATAGGGTGCGGTTATGAAATTAGTTTTCGTTTAGTGTCCGGAATAGTCGAGTTAAAAATATCAATGGTTGTAAATTAATTAAAATGAATTTGTGGATCTGTAGATGAATGAGTTTTGTTTAGAGTTGGTCTTGCGAAGAGGGATATGAAAAGTAGGTGACTATCTGCTGTCACGATTTGGGATATGGAACGATACACGTTGAAGGAGATCTGGAGTATCAACTAAATTGTGCGCGATTTTAAATAACTTCACAAAGTCCGCTATATTTCTACGGAAAGTTAAAGTCTGTATGTTAAAGAACTTCTCAGTGTCTTCATTGCTAACATGAGATCGAAAAGAGCGAATGTTAAGGTACTTTAAAAATTTATATTGGACGCATTCAATTCTGCTCTTGTGTACTGAGTACAATTATTTGTAATGAAATCATTTTTAAATGTAAAGGGTTACGGATATTTTATACGAACCGTATGTTTTTCCGAGAGACATTTCTCGACGTTTCGTTGAAGTCATATTCAACGTCATCAGGAGAACGACGTGTACCCGCGGAGGCGTAGGGCGGACTGATTAAAGTTTCCGTGTCCGGGGGCCTAAATTATGTGCACTTTGTTGTGGAGTGTTCACTTCTTCTACGATAGAGATTGCCAGTGTGCAATATGTACTAATTACGCCGGCGGACTTTTCTGCGACGTCTCTCAAAGGTTGAATCAAAGTCGTAAGAATAGTGCGCCAAATACTTGATAGTTTGTAACTGTCATCATTGAAATTGGGATGTTTGTATATATCAAAGGACTCCCTCACTAATCTGGGTATATGACGCGGTTCTGTTGATAAGATTTTTGTCTTTTCAAATCTGATGAAGTTCGCAAGATGCATGTTCGCAGTCCGCCCTATACCTCCGCGGATATAGGTCGTTCTCCTGATGACGTTGAATACGACAACGAAACGTCGAGAATTGTCTCTCGGAAAAACATACGGTTTGTATAAAATATCCGTAACCATTTACAGTTAAATACGTCTAACGACCGTAATAATAACCTTAATACTTTAATGAAATCATTCCTTGGATATTTCACGATCAGTTTAAAAATGGTAGTCGTAGTCAGAGAAAGATGGAAGCGCCCTGTTGGGTCATTGGACTCCACATTCTCCCAAAAGGGGATGAAAATGATGATAATGAAATAGATTAACAGTATGTCGTGCCCTGCATACACGCTGCACGCCACTGCTATCTATATTAAATATACCTTATTTATAGCGATAAAATAATAATAAAATACCCATGTAGGTGTATATTTATACGTACATGTACGTATTTGTATTTCTACCGTAAATACTTTATGTTTACTTAAAACATAATCCGAGTGGGTACACACGATACACGAAATTCTATATTACTGATTGTTATCGATTGTATTGACGTATTTTATCGGTATCGATAGATGACATTACTAAAGTGCATTTTTATTATCTACCCATCTTTATTTGATTATGATATCAAATACGATCTAATCTTTTTGAGAGTTCCGTTGATTATTTTTTCAATTGACGTCTACATCACTTCACGCATATGGCAGAGTACTAATTTTGCCGAAACCTATTTCTTATGTTCTTGGCAGAGCAGTATGCCTTCTAAATTGGGCCATGGGTTGCGGACTTCATTTAGACCAAGCATGGTTAGAGTCGGTACGACTGCAGTCACATTCTTGTGACTGAAATTTGATCCCGATCGCGTCATTTGCCTTCCAGCTATTGCAGTGTGCACGCTCCAAGGAAAAATAACGAGCAGTGATCCGATTTCTCTGGTCGGAGAGTGTGAAAGAGGCTGATGTGTTTTAAAAAGTGGCTTTTTGGAATATTTGATGATGATAATATTTAATTATTTTAATGCAATTGGCATCGGAATAGATAATGCTTTCTCGGGCATCATCTCGTGATGTTGCTACGATTATTGGATTGAAGACATTTTGTTGGTATTTTTGCCTGGTAAACAAGCGACAAACGAATGCCTCCAGATTCTAAACATAAATTTTGAGGTATAAGAACAGATTTCAAATGTTGTTCCGGCGGCCGAAGGAGACGCGAGAGGGACGCACGTCGCGAGACGCGTTGGTGAGAAAGAGACGAAAGGTTCACGTTTTTAGAATAGGAGAGAGCTTTCACATGTCTGTGTTCCCGATTTAAAATAGTTATTCTTCGAAGAAAACATCTTTATCTGAATGTTCTGCGTTCTAATATTTTTATTTTAAATTTGAAATTAGAACAGCGGTTCTTTATTTGGCCATAAGACAGATTAATTTTGTTATTATACGAATTCGGTGGAAATGAGAGTGCTTAGGCGAATGTGTGACAAATCCATTTATGATAGGTAAAAATTTAAAACTGCAATAAGCATGTTGAATAGAATTAAGAAAAGGATCGCTTAGGCGGTTTGGCCATATTGAGCGAATGAATGGAATCAATAATATAATTTGACTTTTGTATAGTCTGTTTATTTGACTTCAAAATGAATAGTCAAAATATTAATAACTCTCCGACTAGCAAAGTATGACAATGCAATATTCAATTGTTACTAACATGATTTGTTTGATATTTTGAGAGATACAATTAATTGTAATATTTCATATAGAGAAAAGAGCAACAATATCGCAAAAATAGACTTTCATTTGACTTAATATTTTTTCAATGAAAAATACTTAACTTGACTAGAAACGTCAAAATTCTATATGTTATTGCTATAATTTGCTTCATAAAATCATATAATCAAAAATTTTTTTTTAAAAATTTAAAAAATTATTCATATAAAAGAATGTCCTCAATTTTGTAAAGAATTTTAGATTTTTATTCACGATTTTTGGCTCTAGGTTCTTAATTTGAGACCTCATCTCTATTAATATTTATCGGGTGCTTGTAGATTTCTAGTGCTTCCTTGATAAGACGCGCATGGTGACTCTTAGGCTTTCCAAGGATTTTCGGTTCGAATGCAAAATGATGGTCGGTTTTCAGAAAATGCTCAGCCAGTTCTGATTTTTCTGGATGACCGAGTTTGCATGCCCGTTTGTGCTCGTTGACCCTTTTGGAAATTGTACGCGCCGTTTGTCCCACGTATACTTTATCGCAATCTTGACAATCTAGTCTATACACACACCGTCTGCTTCTAAGCGATCTCGATCCTTCGCTGATCTCAACAAGTCCTTAATTTTTGAGTTGGTTCCAAAAACCGTTTTGATGTCTCGAAAGGTCGTAACAACACGGCATAATACCCCAGAAAACACAAACTTGAAGATTCTGTGAAAACCTAAGAACGGTTCTCTCCCATCCTCCCACGTGGACGCATTTATTACGCGTGTTCTTCAACGTGTACGTTCAAGAAATGCAGTCTCGTAGGCAGACGCAAGCACTTCTGTGATTTACATACTTAACCTGTTCCAAATTTCCAAATATTTCAAAAGCACCTAGCATTATTTATTTGTATTATTTTCTATTTATTTATGAACCAAGCGGCACTGAGAAATTGATTTTTACATCATAAAATATTATTAAACATAATTTAAAAACGCGTAATTTAAAATACATTTCGTAGTCCTCGTGCATCGGTTCTTCACCATTTTCCGCTTCCCTTCACGCTTATCGTACGTGAAATCTCAGTCTGTTAACCATCGATGTTCCGTTCGTCAGTTGGGTGAATTAGATTCTCTCCAGCAGTAATTAAAATTGAACAAATGTTGGTACTTTAATGCTATCTGTAAAATTTTTCAGTGTAGGTCGATTTTTTGGTCTTGGCACTTCAATGATGTATTGTGTACCGATTCACGTCAATATGGGCGTTATCGCTATCTATGCGAGAAAGAGACAAAGTTAAATGACCACTTCGTTAAAAAGTAAATGCTATACAGTGATGCAACTACGCACTTTACGTCAGTGGTATAGTCATCCGTATTCTGAACTAAGCAATATTGCTATTTCTGATATTGACAGTTATTGCGTAACAATGTGACGCCGTTTACGACGTGTCATGTTTGACAGGTTTAAAATTAATGACTTCAATCAATTAGAAAGCTCATTATTCGTAATTGTGAATAACTTAACGTTTGTGTACGTTTTAAAGCTTTTTGATCGATTAAATTTATTAATTTCAAACATGTCAAACTTGAAACATCGAAATTGGCTGCAATACAATATTATACATACGTGTCAAGATTGGGATAAAGATCTGACATCCAAATGTTGCTATTTTCAGAATAGCACAGAGTATTGGTTATGTACGTGTGTCGTTCTGTAAAATAAAAGTAAATTTAGCACATAGATAATAATAATTATTGAACTATTTTTAAAACTTATCAAAATTTCTTAGTGGTTATCCATTATATTAATAAAATAAAAAATGTAAACCATTCAATCTACACCAAAATTTATTTTCATCGCCCACTAGTTCGGCTCATGGAGGGCATCGACAGAGTCAATATTATTATTAAGATCGAAAAAGGTACGAGTGTGCTTGGTACTGAGATTTATCTCAACTGAATCTCTGAGACTTGTCTCATCGTTGTTTCATCCCATGGATACGGGCCACGCAAGATATAAGGGTTTCGAGTGTGTTAGTTGAAGAGAATTTAATCGATAGCGGCTATAATTTATGACTTAAGCAATAATGAGTTGTCTTTGCAACAATTGTGTCGTGATAACCTATTGAACTGAAATCACTGACGACCCATTTACGTTTTAGGTGGCCATTCATAAAATGAGAGATAACACAGTGGGCTGACCTTACGGAACCTTAGAACCCATACTTGATCGTTGCGCAACCATTTCTGCGTACGCCTCTGGCGTAGAATTGATAAACAAAAAAAAATGTGACGTCAGAATATTTCTTTTCTATTCTAATGAGGCCGCAATATAGAAACTTCTTCTTCTTCCTCTTCCTTTATCCTTACCCTTCCATCCTTCTTTGTTATTTGCTACTTGTAGCCATTTCCTCCCCCCGCAATGGCTATAACGTCGGCCCATCTCTTTTGAGGTCTTCCGACGCCTCTTTTATTTTCCAAATATCTCCATTTCAGAACTCTGGGAGTCCATCTTGTAACATCCTGCCTTGAAACATGCCCTGCCTGTTGCTATTTTAGCTTCGCTACACGATCTATGATATTCACTACTCTAGTTCTGCACCTAATTTCATCATTTCTAACTCTTAAAGGCTTAGGCTTACACCAAGCATGGATCTCTCCATGGATCGTTGTGTTCATTTGAGCTTTTCTACACTTTTCTTTTTAAGGGTCATCATCTCTACTCCATACGTTATCACTGGAAATATGCACGATTCAAATGCTTCTAAACGCAAAATGTTAGAAATTGGTTTTATTTAAATAAAAATAATTAAACATAAAAAAATAATTCATGTTTCCTAAATTTCAATCATTTAATTATAATTTTGGTGTAATTCTCTCATAACAACACTACGTAAATAAGACCATACGTCCTGTCTATTTTGTCTTAGGTATTACAATGATAGATCGACCTATGTATCCCAGACAATATCACTGGAAGATGGCTCACACTGCGGTCAGCTAAATCGGAGGCACTCTGCAGGCTGGTAGTACCAAGGAGACCTGGAGCCACCAAGTTTGCGGATCGTGCTTTCAGCTTTGCGGGCCCAGCCATGTGGAATCAGCTGCCTCCAGTGCTGCGATCTATGGAGAACCAGGAATTCTTCAAGAAGAGCCTAAAAACTCGTTTTTTCGGGATGTCGCACCTGTAAAGCGCCCTTGAAGCGTATCTTACACAAAAATGGCGCTATATGAATTAACATAAACGTACAAAGATGTTATTAGGCTGAAAAAAGGTGGATTTGTTTTTACAATTATGCCACGTCGTTCTGAAGGACGAAAATTTTCAGGACATAAATGGCGTCATTTTTAAAACTAGTCAAAAACGGTGCCAATTCGTTATTTTGCTATCGATGCGATTAATCTGTATTGCAGTTGAACGAAGGAGATATATGACGTACATAATAAATTAATTAACCAAATGAAGTTAACCGAATCATATTATTTATTGATTTGACATTCACTTTGTGGAATGACATAATCGTTTTATATATATAAATGAAACACTTGTTTAATACCACTTTTGAGTTTAATTATACATTACTAGTTTTGAGAACTACAAATGTTTTCATCTACAGGTGAGAATATTATTTATATTTTCATCTGTAGATGAGAACATCTGTAGTTCTCGAAACTAGTAGTGTATGATTTAACTAGTTGATTAAACTAAACGAGTAGCTTGTAGGTGTAGTGGTCGCCCCGTGGTCTGGTGATCGGTGGTGAAACTAGCAAGATAGTCCTATTTTCATAGGACAACCGTTTAACTTATTTTGAAAACAATAAGAATATTGATGCGACGCATATTCAGTGTTTGTAGAGTTGGGTTGGTGTTTGTATTTCAAGAATGATGAGAAAAAGTTTGAATCTACTCACAGGATCTTCCGGGGTTTAAGTACGTGTCGCGATGTATGTAGGTGTTGTGCAATGTATGGCAATCAAGAATGGAAGGCACAAGGTGGCAATGATATGTACTCATGTAGATATTAACCCAGTCATGGAGCAGAAGAAAGCCAATTCCTGAGATGATGACGATGACGTGACGTTTACTATAGAACGTTATGAGGAAAATGAGCTATAGGTCGACCGCAGTCAAAACACCATTCCATATGCTTTGTCCGGTAAGAAGAAAGCGGAGGAAAGTTGCCTGGCAAGCCCGTATTACAAGCCTCAATATGATATTCCAAATAAATACATATTTTCTAGTTTAAAAAAGGTTACTTACTTTGCATCGTAACAAAACACATATTTTTTGCGCACATTCTTTTGAATGTGGCCCAGCTTTAAAAATATTTTAAGAAATGTTACAAACTTACTAAGACGCACACAATTTAAATAAAAATAAATCTATTTACATGTTGTAATACAATTGTGATAAAATATAAATGTAATTGTGACACAATGAACAAAACTTTAACCATATTTTTTTGTGTAACGTGACAAGACCCACTATTGTTATAAGCAACTCAATTAGTACAAGAATTTGAAAGGATAGAATTCCACACTCTTCTGTCCTGGCACACCACTTTTGCTTCATCCACTTTCACACATCTTCTCACGCACGGTCTTCGTTTGTTGAAGCCATCGTCCAATATTTGCTTTATCTGGTCATGCCAGGTCTTCCGACGCCCTCTGTTATGATCTTTATAGCTTTGATTAAATATTTAACAGCATTACGGCGGGGTTTCACAGTAGGAATGTTTTTTACCGTAATATTAATAAAACAAATGGAACTCCATCCCAGCACGAAGTGGCTGTAAAAAACAAATCGCTCTGACCTATTAAACTGGTCGTTTCATGTACTCGTATCATATTTATCAGCACAACAATGGAATAAAAACTGTTCCATAAAGTCGCATAACGAACAATCCGCCGCCATCATACATGCTGATATCAACCCCGTTCGCCGTCATTAGTATTTCATGCCATGCCCGATGCATTCCTACTTGTAATTGCAATCCAAAAGTTATATTCCCCTTAGTAGTCTATTGCAAATGTACTTCTGTGGCTTTGGAACGTGACTAGCACCAAGAAAGCACCACCAGTTTGAAGAAATTCGAAGTCATAATCAATATATATATATATATATATGATATTTATATAAGAGAATATATATCGACTGCCCCAACGAACGAGGCAGTAACTCAATATTTTAGGTATTTGAGTTAGTTTAGGTATTTAGGTTTATTTAGGTTTAGACCATGATTGCCTCCCTACAGCAAAGACAGCAGTATCTCAAATGCAATATTTAACAGATAAAAATATGAATTTTACAAAACTAGTAAATCAGTTAACCATTTTTCTTCCATGTAATAACGAAGTACGTAGGAATGTAAATTCTGATAAAATATCTCAATTACTAGTAAGATCGTCTTAAATATTACCTACACTCACAAAACGAAATTTGAAAAGATTCAAAAAAGAATTAGAAATCCGGTTCGAAACTTAAAAGTGTCCCCCTGAAAAATCGATTTATTTGAGTTACTTCCTCGTTCGTTGGGGCAGTCGATATATATATATATATAAAGAAACCCGGCGTTTTCCTATCCGCCAAGTTTTCACCACAACCAGCCACAACCACCCACCGGTGGTTATGGTGGTGGATAGCCCTTGGTGTCGCATCGAAAATATGCGAGTTTGGTGGGGGTGGCTGTGCGTGGGTGGGAGTGGGTGACGAAAATGTGCTTTCTAGCACATTGTTTTGTTATGGGAAGGCCGCAAATGCTTCAGATTGATTCTAAATAGGCGCGCCGCCTGTGTCGGTGGACTTAGAAGGTTCCGGAAAAACCTGCTCTAGAAAGTTTTGGAAGGAGAAGGTTCTAAAAATTCCCGAAAGTTCTATAAGGTTCTAAACTGAGTGGGAAAATGTGTCTAGAAGGTTCCTGGACATTGGACAAATTTCTTGAAAGTTCTGGAAGGAGAATGTTCTAGAAGGTTCGCCAAAGTTTTATGACGATCCCGTACTAAAAATCTACGCGTGCGACGCTGCGCGGGCACAGCTAGTATAATTATAAGAAATATTCGATATTACAAATATTTAAAGAAAAGAAAACTATATAGAGGTATACTCAACTTTAATGATTTACCCACGGAATTAAAAGCTTTTGATGATTACAATAAACTGTTTGTGCCAACTATTGCCAACCCATTTATTGGGAAGTTGGTACTGTATTAATAAATGTATAATATAAGTTTATTTCTTTCAAACTTTGGAGAGATTGACAAAATTAAAGAAAATAAACCTCCTTGTGTCGCTCTGTTCATAAAGAAACGAATTCAAAGTTTATTTTTTAATATTTCAAATATTTATTTGATACTTTTATCATAGCTGTCATGATAACAAAGTACACTGTTTTATCGACATCGCCAAAATTGTTTAATGACAGCTCACAGTGCGGCAAAATTTAATATTAAAGAAATGCACATACATTTTCTTTACTTGTATTTACTAATCAATAAATATGGAATAATTGCAGAATATAGGGTAGATTTAGCGTTTTTAAATTTTGAGGTTAATTTCTGTCGCTGCTCAATTGATATTTTTAATTGTGAAATGTCAAATGTTACACATCATATGCGAATGTTGTAAGGCTCTCTCTTCTTTTTTACTCCCTTTATATTAATTAACTCGTGGCGTCTGCTTGCTTGCTTGCCGGCTTGCCGTCGAAAAAACTTTGGATCGATTTTTAACCCTTTTCCCGTGATCCAATCGAGCTGAAACTTTGCAAACAGACTCGTGGCGACGATCAAGAAAATCTATCAAATTTTCTTTAAAAAAAATTAATAATTATAGTATAATTTTGGATTTTTAAAATTTTTGATGTTTTTTTCAAACAAGTTGCATGGATATTTCAACGCATACGGTAGACGCGAAATCCGAAAATGAGAAAGGGAGTATTGTAAAAACTTGGTTTTTATGGGTTACTTTTTTTTAAAATTTTGTGTAGCTGAGAAGATTGTCTGTTATATATTGATACAAAAAAGTAAAAAATGCATTTTTGCTAGATATCCGAGTTTCCGTAGGGATAGTACAAATACTCGATACTTGAACACGCGACTATTGGGTAGCGCCTCCGTGAAAGTCGTACAAATTGGCGCCAGTTTGTCTGTCGACCTTTTGACCCAGTGAGCTGCCCCCTGCCGTGTTTGCGCAGTGTTTTAATCCCGCCGACGCCCCGTCGGCCGCTAATGGCGGGAGCAGAATGTGCACTTAATGGTCGCGCACTTCGCCCGTTTCTTTCCCGACCGAACCCGGGCCCCTAATGAACGGCCGCTGTCACGCCGGGCCGGCACACTCGGTCCAATTACATTCCTGCCCACCTCGCCACCCTCCCCGTAGGTGTGGGCAGTGAAATATGGTCGTCTTTCGGCTCGTATAACATCCTGATGCCCTTCTGTGCGACACGCGTGGGGATTTTAAAAGAATATAATTCATTTCGTTGGCCTAGTGACACGAAAACCCACCTGCGAACGGTCAAGTTTTCACTGCAGAGATAAAAGCGTTTTTCAAGACTGGGGTTTGATTTTTAGATAATTAAAAGCAATAAACAAACCAAAGTTTAACAGATATATAGTGTCTCATAGCTAGTACCGAAAATTTTAGCTTAGTCTTCTTCTTTCAATTGTGAATAGAAAATATTTTTTAATAATCGCAATTAAATTATATAGTTGTCCGTCTGAAATTTTTTTTCCCAAAATTTTTTTTTGGATCGGAAAGCACACATAAAGGTATTTACTTTGAGAAAGATACGTGAAAATATACAAATTTTCTTAATTAAGTACGACGATCACCGACGTATACCTACGTCTCGTTTATTATTATTTTTTATTTTCGTTTTTTAACCACCCAATAGCACGTATATCTTTAAATAAAATATCACTTTGACATCACTTTATTGTGTTATTGCCAATTAATTTCGGCTCACAGCTGAGCATATATATCAGGGTTGAATATATACTAATTAAAAACAGAATCACAAACAATCTAGAAATTATTAAGGGAAGACAGAGACGTAACGTCAATTGGTGGGGGTTAGGTGAGGGAGAGGGGGTATGTGTAGGTACAGTCAATTGGAAGGGGAATATATCTAGAATTGGGCTATGCAATAAATTTAATTGTTTATTAAGTAAATAGTTTTTATTTATTGTTAACGATTTTATCTGACTTATCTTTCGGAAAACGCACAAAGTGGACATAAAAATACACAACGAAACACTCACTGAACAAGAAAATACTAAATACTTAGGACTTATCATAGACAGACACCTCAAATGGACCTTTCAAATAGACAAAGTAATTGATTCAATGATTAAACTGACCAGCCTTTTCCACAAAATACACGAAATCACACCAAGATCTTAAAAATTCTGATGTACCAGGCATACGTCAAGAGTAGTAGAATATTTGATACTCTTCTGGGGAACCGGAAACAAAACTAACCTAAACAGACTCCAACGACAGCAAAATAAAATACTAAAAATGGTCTATGATCTGAAATACCTGACACCAACTGAAAATGTATACCGTATAACAAAACAATTAAACATTGAAAGCATTACAGAAATCAAAACACTTAAAATCATTCAAAAAATAGCAAACGGCGAAATACAAGACGAAGACATAAAATTACACAAAATACACGAAAAATACCAAAACAAAAACAGGACAATCACAACTAATTTGCAATGGATTAAAACTATACAACGACCTACCACAACAGACCAAACAACTGACTACTGGCAAATTCAAAACAGATGTGACAAAAATGCTAAAACTCGACCAATTACAAAAAATGATTTTGTATCTAAATTATATTATTATTATATTCCTATATCATGTTAAAAATGTTATCCATAAACCTTTTCAGGTTTCTTTTATATTTTAAATAAAATAAAAAAGTCAAGTAAAATTATTAAAACTTTGCGTTGGGAGTACTATCGAGGGATTTCTCCCCACAAAGCCCCACAAAGTCACTATTTAAAGGCTGGAGGCATTTGAGATGTGATGTTGACATAAATAAGTTATATCAAACGAAGAACATATGCATGCTTCAGGCACATTCTTCGTAATGAGAAATGTAATCACTTACAACTCATTAGGAGCAGATAGATATAAGGCAGCTGATTTTGTTATTTTTATAGAAAGATGATTTCTGAATAGGATCTATTTAAATAAAATGGAAAAGTCCAAAGGTCGAAAGGGTCGCGCTAAACCGGTCAAGTCGTAAATGTTGACGCATTTTATTGCTGGCTTGCAGTTGCAATGCATTTCACTGCAGCTCGTCACGAAATCGTTACTAGTTCCTGTAACAGAATGCAACGCGAGGAATGCAACAGAAAGCTGTAGGTATAAGTAAGTACCTACCAAACACGGTATCATTCGTTAAAATATAAATTATGCACAATAATCTATGCTCCATTGCACATGGGCTAAATGTTTCAGCGTGGAATATTGGTTGGATTCAAAAGGGAAAAAAATACTTTGGAAGGAATGGAAATAATTGTTATATATTTCCGAAACGTGTTGTATAAATATATAAACTGAAGTGGTTACATAAATGAGTATTTTTTTAGTTAATAAAAATAGTGATCAATATTCTTACTATTTTTAAAAGAAACCTAAATGTCTGTGCAATGAAAATAGGACTAACTTGCTAATCTAGAATGAGGCTCGATCCCGCGACCGAAGATTATAACAATATTGAAATTTTATGTTTTTAAGTAAATGCTGGTTGGAAACTGTATGTCATGCTGCGGAAACCATAATGTGGTGAATTCGGGTAGGCCACCTCTACGGGAAGGTGGCGCCGCTATAAAAAGAGTGATCACCGGCTCTCTCGCTCTCTCTTTAGTCAGCTGGTGTGCGGACAGCATAGGATTTCGTTAAGGGGGGTCAAAACTTCTACATCAGATAATAAATTCGAGAATCTAGTAATTTATTTGGTTCAACGTATCCCTAATTAATTAACACCTTAGAAGTGGAGTTATTAATATTACTTTAGTATGTAGGGCTGAGAAGGGAAATAGAATTGTAAATATTATGGTCAATATTAGTGATATAATAAAGTGCGCAGAGATGTGAAAATACGTAAATAATGTTAATTTTGTAGTATTACAGTTTAATTCATTGATTTAAATATCATTATATTTTTATATTGTGATAAGACTCGAATATCAGAGTCAATACTTTAAAAATGATTTTAAGGTTAAAGTACTCTCAAAAATTGTAATTTGCACTGCAAATTACGCTTTTAAAGCATACATTAGCCTTTAAATGATTAAGTATTGACTAAGTATATATTCGGGCCTTATACAATATACTTGTTACGTATTGCTAAAAATTTGATTACAAATTTATATCGCATAAAAATTCCAATACATACCGTTATTAGCCTTTAAATGATTAAGTATTGACTAAGTATATATTCGGGCTTTATACAATATACTTGTTACGTATTGCTAAAAATTCGATTACAAATTTATATCGCATAAAAATTCCAATACATACCGTTATCGTTCACAGTTCGAATTCTTTTGTTGTTCGAAAATTCAAATTTTAAATTTAGAACAAAAATGACTCGGTTCTCCCGGCTTTTGTGCCTACATTGCGTCACACAAGTGGAATTAATTTGAAATTCAAATTTGAATTTAGAATTCGGTAACTACGCCGACGTCCCGACCGTGACGGTTATTGACAGTTCGTTCCGAATTTGAATTTAATTTTGGAAACAACCAAAAGTGGTGAAAGTAAGCAGGTAATTGACTGAAGATTTATGAGCTTGTTCAAGCTAATCGTCGCTGAGATGAGTATCTCGACAACACTCTTGTTGAGATGCTTATCTCAACGAGAATTTTTTTGATCAAAAAAAAAATTATTCAGCAGAAAGTATTTTTACGATAATTAATAAAATATTGTTTTTCATATTTTTTCGTTGATCTAATCATATAAATAAAAATATTTTAAACACATCTTATAAGCATCAAAACTATCCGAAATTTGTCAGTTATCTTGTCAATTTAACCCATTTTACTGAGTTATGAAATACCCAAAATCAAATTATGTTCATTTTTAGTTAGAAAGAAAATGATATTGTCAACCAGAATTAACATAAATATTTATTTTAATAATTTTTAATAAAAATAAAAATGAGGGAATGTTTGTTATGTGTGGATTTAACTTATTTCATCCTTCTCTTCAGGTGTAGGCGGAGTGGATTGAACGCCGTACTATTCTATCCTGGCATATCATCTTCGCCTCGTCGACTTTTACATATGTTCTCATGCATGCTCTTCAATTATCGAAACTTTTAACAGGCCTCCTATATGTTTTATCCGATTACATTTTATTCGATTACGCCAGGTCTTTCGCAGATGCTAACGTAAACAATATAATACCTATCTAATGTAAAAAAAATATAACTCACTAATATTTATAGCTGTTAAGGTATGTAAAATTATTTTTGGAAGAGGAGCCTTATAATAATCACTGTCAAAAGTATAAAAACGGTAAAAAAGAACTTTTGTAACTCGACAACCAACAGATGTCGTTCTAGTGCTGCCGCCTATGTAGAAATTATGAAGCCTCTTTCCAACAGAATTCCTGAATTATTGATTATTTAATATCATTTTTGCTTTCGGGACTAGTGAGTCCCGAAAGTAAATAAAAGGTCAAACGTGGAGTGTAAAAGTAAGGGCAGCGATATCCAAAAAAATAAAATATTTTGAATGCCATCACCGAGGATCACTAATTTAAAATGTACTGAATTCTAGATTTTATGTATCCATCCCTTCGAAAATCATATTTCCTATCAATTTATAGGCTATGTTTCCCATAAAATATCGAATTCAGTACATTATAAATTAGTAATCCTCGATAATTGCATTTAATTTTTTTTGGATATTGTTCCCTGCTCCTCTATCCCGGTTCATCCAAGGTCGGGTCTCCTTGCATGAAGGCCCCAGGATCTTCTGTCCTGGGTTGTCACAATGGGAACATCTTGTGCTGCCAGCTCCCTCTCAATTCTCTAGGCTTAGTTGGGATGTTCAGCGCCCTTCTCACCGTGAAGTCTTCATCTCTACGCATGACGTGATCATAACGTCTCATTCTGCTTTCTTTCAGCTTTTCAACATTGATTTTATACCCACAAATAATGTATTGATGATGATGATCCAACATTCGGTGTGGAAAAAGCCTTTCAAAGCAGATAGTTGTACTTACTTATAGATGAAATGGTATAATATTGTCACAGTAAAGGAAATTTGGGAGAACTTACAACTGTTAGTCATATGTTAAGTTATGCTTAATATACGACATTAACTAAAAGTGAAAATAAAGAATGTCGATGGCGAAACTCAAAAATATAAGATGTATAAAGGTGTTACTAAAAAGACTTCCTAAAAGCGAACTTTCAAAAGAATTACATTAAAACGTTACCCGGAAACAAGCCGCAGAAGACAGGGTAATGATGGACAGTAGCAGCGAATATTTTGAAGCAGAACGCGAACAGCATGCTACAAAAGAAGGGAGAAGAAACGAAAGCAAAGAGAATAGAAGAAGGCTTGGAAGAAGAGGAACTTGTGGGAACAGGATTAGACTCTTCAGCTGAGGACCAACAATCTTGAAGGACGATTTTCTTCGGTAATCCGATGATAAATATAATGATTATAATTATTAAATAATTAAATGAGTTTTTCGTAAGAGCTGGATGAATCCAGACGTAGTTAATCATGCCGCATAAAGTGGTGATGTCATGAGTTATGATATAAACAAATAAATCTTATAAAGTGGACTGTAGAGACTAACTTCAAAGTCAACATTCCGACGTAAATTTCAGTTTTACTTGTGATTTATCGTCCTGAGATAAATAATTAACGAGTGGCGTAAAGACTCTTCATTCTTCCCTGGTTCTATACGACGCGATAATTAATCACCAATTTGTAAAGAATCTCTAATAGCAGCCTGTCAAACAATGAATCTGGAATCTGACTAGAATTCTTCAGACCAGATGAAGAGCGACTAAATGTTGGTCCCTGTGGTATGCCTGTAGTGTTTCTAGAAATTATCACAATGTTGCAATTATCGCTTTTTTCTTGGTAGGTAGTTATACTTTTTAGATAGATTTAGATAGAAACACTGCCTTTTTTTAGGGGGTCCTTCGATCGTAACCAGGTGGCTTCTAAACCACCCTTCGTTATAAGTTTATAATACAGTTTAATGTAAAACTTTTTCAAGTTAAGAGAAGTTTCAGATGCCGCCTAGTCGTTAGAGAATTGAGTCATAAAAAGTAAACAAATTGTTGTCCACCCGGCGATAGATATACCTAATTTGGATAATGTTCAAAATGATAAGGGTGGCAAGTTGTAAGCGGCAACCTTGTATATATTGTTTATTGTTAGATGCTAAGTAGTACATGATACGGTAGATGTTAGATAAAAAATGTCGACGCGTCGAACAAATATATTGTTTTGTTTTTTGATGGGGAGATGCGATTTTTTCATTATAATTGTTTTTTATTTCATGTATAAAGAAAATACTCATATTTCGACTCGTTTAAAAAATTACTACGAGCTTGTAAGTTTTGAAAAAATTATGAAAAGTTCAAATCAAATACTCTCACAAAGCATAATTAAGTCGCACTTCATTACAAAAAGACATTTTTTAAAAATTATGAAAAACAACGTATATTGTAAAGTGTACGTTTTGTTAATTAGGAGATTTAATTATGTAAGAATAAATACATTAACTGCATTATAAATGTGTATTAAATATATGTCAGGACATATTTCCGGTTTGTCTCAATCCCCTTGCCCAAAGAAAAGGTTTAATTCATCTTTCTAAAATTTTGTACTTCGTGAATATAACGGATTTTGTGGGCACGTTAACAACCGTAGTTTTTTTAAAATCAGATTACGCCTTACCATGACCTTGCAAATAGCTCGCCTGTTAAAAAATACGCTGGAAAAATACCTGAAAAGGCGACAGTCTGAATTTTCTATGACTTGTCGCTGCGTGTGTAGTTTTGGCGCCAACTAAGCTGTCATCTTGTTTGTTTTCCCGCGTGAACTTCCCTACTTGACCCAATTAGGGCCAATTATCTCTGGTAAGATGCATGCTAGAATTACAACATGCAGGGGTATAGGGAGAGGCTGCGATACCGCATCTAAAAGCTATTTCTAAATTTTGCCTTAAGAATTGTGAAGATGAAAGGGTATAGTTGGATACGGCAGTGTATACATATGGAGATAAAATTAATCAGACCTAGCCAATAAACTCGCAAAAGCGATTATAATGCTAGATTGCGTCTTCGTAATATACCTAGTAATAAAATTAAATTATCGCTTTCGCATTTCCAATTCGTTTTCCGCTGCCTTTTACTTATGGTTTCGTTTCTGATTCATCGCTCCCAGCCTCTTCTACTCGCTTCCGTTTAGCCACATCTTATGAAATTATCAAATTAAGTTATCAAATTAATCGTACAGATCATACGTTAAGGCCCGAATTCAGAGTCAATACGTAGTGATAAAGGTTAAGGTACACCTCAAAAGCGTAATTTTCAGTACAAAATCATACATTTAAGGCGTACCTTAATCTTTAAATCATCTAAGTATTGACTGTGAATTCGGGCTTATGTATGTTAACTTAAAACGTTTATGAAAATCTAGGAACAGATACCAACATTCAGAAAGATTTCAAGCACCTTAGAAGATTATTTTTATTTCTGTCTCTGCTTAGTCTAAAAATGTGCGTAATCACATTAATAATTTGGTTTACACGCAAAGTTTAAGTTTCTACTTTCTGACCAACTTTGATTGAACTTTAACAACTGAAATTTGGATTGAGACGTATTCCTGATAACAATGTAACAATCATTCATAAAAATAAAATAATATCATTTATAAACAAACAAAAAAATCTGACGACTTATTTTATCGAACATTGTACATGATCGCGACATCTCTCGAGAACGAATTCTAAGTCAATACTTAGATGATTTAAAGGTTAAGGTACGCCTTAAAGGTATGATTTTGTACTGAAAATTACGCTTTTATGGCGTGCTTTAACCTTTATCACTAAGTATTGACTCTGAATTCGGGCCTTAAAGTCTATTCTTGTCCTATGAAAAATTTGTTGGCTATTATGTCGATACAGCATATATTTATAGGTAGGTTAATAAAGAAAAACTAAAAGCATAACCAAATATATAAGTTCAGTTTTATAAGAATTTATAAAGTGTGAACAACGTGTAAATAAAACATAAAATTATAAACTTGAAATAAACTAGCTGTAACCCGTCGAAAATGACGGAACATTGGTTCGCGTCTTTCCTGTGCCCTAGAATCTATATATTTTTAGTATCTTTTTGTCGATCCACGTAGAGGTTCGGGTTTGCTGGCCCGGGATTCAAGCCCCATATCCGGCTGTTTAATTTGTTTTTTTAAGCCGTGAATTCGAACGAAATTACGGACGAAATTCGAACGAAATTACGATACACGAAGTTATGGACGGACAGACAGATGGACAAATAACTGAATTATGTTTTATATACTGTGAGTGACTGGTGAAGTTTTAAATATTATTTTTATGTATAATCTTGTATCGGCAGATGTTATATCGATTTTGTTTAAAATTGTGTTATTTTCCCCCGTTTCAATATCCTTTAATTATCCTGTATTTAAAATACGACACGTCGTCAAAATAATAATAACAATTTACGTTTCCATTTCGTATTTTTTGTTTATTGCAGAGAATGTAAAATTTAATGAACATCTGTCGCCCCCAGTTGCCGCTCGCCCCACGGCTGTCACTCTTAACTTAGATACGTATATGTGATAGTACACAATGATTGACCATAGATAATATCTAACAATTCTATTGCACAATATATCACGCTAGTCTGAAATATCTTCGAACACTTATCTGATTGAATATAATTTTTCACTGTATTACGTACAAACCAATAATGACGGGTATTTAATATTTTTCCACTTAATTTTATTTGTAAAAGCAACGGTAACACATAAGCAAAATAATTAAATTTCTTGACGCGATAGCACACTTGCACGATACATATTTGTAATATTATTAAATATTTTTTTAAAAGTTATTTTAATGTGTAAAGATTAAAAAAAAATTGTTATAAATTGTGACACTAGCTGCAATTGGACAGTACTGAAAGAGTTTTATAGGATATTCTGCCGTGTGTATACGACCTTTTTGGGCAAAAACATGTTGAACATCAATGGGATTCAATTGAGTGTCAAAATATTTGTTACATGTCAATATTTATATCATTACCTGTGGCAGAAATATTAATTTCATTTTATATTCGGACATGACGAAATTTGTAGTGTGTCTGTGTGTGAAACAAACTTCTACCAACTTTTAAATAATATAAGTACTAATTTTATAAAATACCCATCATGTCAATATTAACGAAGTGTACAGTGAAGAGAGTTTCACCATATACACCATATACGTTTTACGAGCAATAGCTCCCAAATCGGCCCTACACTTTCGCCGCCCAACTCTTATGCTCAAATGGTCATCCTCCCCAAGCCATTTAAACTCGCATGGCACAAGCGGCATAGAGAGGCGTCCACGCAAAACCACTTCACTGTCTACTAGGTGCAAGATGAGGAAGAGGAAACCATAATTTATTTGTTGCATTACAATTAAATCTACACATGCAATGCAGTGAAGTTCATAAAAAAAATGAATATACAGCAATGCGAATCTGTGATACCCTTCCATTGATCTAGGAAGGATCTTTTCTCGGAAAGTCTGGGATCCTCAATGAAAGTCCAGAATGTCCTACTATATTTTATTATTCCGTACAAAAAACAACAATATCATGTCAAGTCAAATACAGTTTTGAGAGATTGGTGCATCATCAGTATTATTACATTCCTGTATTTCATGTTCGTCAGAATAGTGCATACACCTAGGTTTCTTCATGCATCTTTTTTATATATGTCCGAAGCCCAAGCAATGATAACATTGCACGAGCGGATTACAATTCAAAGGGCTCGAACAAACCCGATTTTGAATCTTTCTTTTGATATGAGTATTTTTCTATTTTTTCCCAATGTTTCTACATTAAAGTTAAGTTGTTTATTATTTTTCCTGTGTATATTCTGTTAATATATTTCCTATCTGTGGAACCAGATTTCTTTAAATTTCCAGTAATCATCATCATCATTCTTGGCACTACAATCCTTGGTGGGTCTTGGCCTCCTCAATAATTTTCCTCCACTCATCTCGGTCTAGTGCCAGCTCTCTAATACCCAGTAGTAAATTGACGGATGCTTCATTACTGATTCCAGTTGTGAATATTGTGGCTGATAAGTAAACTTGCTGACAGCCACAAATTCCGCCATCTCATTTCTCTCTCTCATTCTATGTTCATGGGTAGAACTGCTTGAGCTCCCAAATCGCTAAATCGAAGGTGCTCGCAGTCGGTGATCAATCACTGTACTCATAATCTCGTATAAATTATTACAACATGCATACCTTTGTATCTACATTTACATAATATTGCATTACCTGTTGTGTTAGATGACTTTAAATAATATTACACAAATAATAAAACCTTCTGGAATGTTCAGAATACGTAAATATGATGTAAGTACCTATCTAAGAAAGGTACACACTGCGCATTCTAAAATATAAGAATCGTATACCATAGACGGCTACCATAAATCATAATATCAATAGTGATGCGCAACTGTAAACACTTTAAAAAAAAATTTGAATAATAGATTGCTCCATTTACTATGCAAGTTGTATCTTGGAGTGAGTACCTATATGCTGGTGATCTTCTGTTTAATGCTTTCAATGCCATCTTAAAAACATCGACATAATCGTTCAATTTATTTAAGAGTTGCACACTATGCGTTATGGTGTGCTTATTCATTACATCCATTTGCATTTCGGGATGTGAAATAGCGCGTGACTTCGATTTCGCAAATAATTATTTGGTACAAACGGGGCATAACTCTCAAAAGTTTAGATTGTCAATTATATTTCTTAAATTTTTTTTTTCATTGTTGACAATTGCTACCTGCGTAGGTACATATGCACAGTAGAGCAATGATAGTTTTTAAGATTTATTTATTTTTATTTATATATTTTTCAGATTATTTTTCTTCTTTATATTACTTTTCACCCTATGACATCGTATTTTTATGTTATGCACGTCGCTGGATAGAGGTACTTGTTGGACAAATTATTCGTAGACATATTATTGTGAAAGTGTTAAAAATCACCATTTTCACAGTAATATGCAACATAAACCGAAAATTAATGAAAAAATAAATTGCAAAAGAAATATGTTGATATTAGATAACACAAAAGTGTTCTACCCATCACTAGTATTGTCCTGTAAGGTACATAAGTGCGAGTGAGAGCTCCTTCGGACTTCTCTTTAAAATATTTTACAATCTCAGTGGTCAGACTGTTTGGACCCAACAATAGTATATTATTTGTCAATATTTATAAAATAATTCAGTTGAAATAATATACATTTTTTCTTTTTCACAGGTATGGATATTTTACTGCACTCCACTTATCATTTGATGAATACCAAGGATTACGTAAGGATTTTATTATATTTTTTATGCATGTTACACACGAATATCGACATATTATATTTATTTAATATTTTACGATATCGAAAGGAGAGTGACTGCGGGAAACAAAGTAAATGGCACTCCGAATACAATTAAGGCCAATAATAATCTTTTAAAAGAAGCAAGAGTAGCGACTAACTCTGATGTATGGAAATGAAAGAAGGCTGAATGCGGTGGAAATGCTATCACTAAGGCGCTTGTGTGGAATGCTGGTTGTAGCGTGGTAGATAGAATCAGGAAAAGATCGCTAAGATGGCTTGGTCGTGTATGAGTGAGGAAAGGATAGTTAAGAAAGTATGTGAGGCAAATGGAAGACAGCAGAAGTAGAGGGCGTCCGTGAAAGACTGGCACGATCAGATACTACAAACATTGGAAGATGGCCCTGTTAAAAGACTATTCGATTGTCTTTCTTAGATGGAAAGAGGTATACCACTGAACGGATTTGTAGGCGGTTTTTCTGTTATGGTCCGCATTTTTACAGAAAGATTTTTGTGTATTGAAAATTGCCATAGAACATAATAGGAGCTAAGCTGAGCATTAACGGTATTAGTGAATCAAGTCGGAAAAAATTTGTCGCTAAGGCGCTCTCATTGAAATGCTGCCTAATCCGTTAGAGATACACATAAATCGGGTAGGAAAGAATTGTGTAACCTTAAAAATGATCTACAAAAAAATTAGTGATAGCGTATATGTATCTATCTTTTAAAGATAACTTACACCAATCATTTTTATCTATAAAATGTTATCATTTTGAAAAAAATTACTATAAATAGTGGTGTACATAACTATAACACCAGAAATAGGAATGGAATAAGATTACCATATAAGAAAAAAGTGTATGCACAGAATTACAGACGTCTAGTGTCTAGTGTAAAAATATATGATAAGACGCCGGAAAACATGAAGAATATAAATAAGATGAATGATTTAAAAAAAATGCTATAATTATTGTAAAAATAGTATCTATAGAATTGTAGAGCTTAAGATATATATTGTATTGTAGATTGTACCATAGATAGGATTATAATATAGATTAAGATGTATTCTGGTATTACAGATTGTATATCATAGGGTATGTCAGGCGCGTGCAGCGAGGACAAGAAGCATGACTTTTATTTAAATATTTGTTTGTCAGAATATTATGAAATATGAAAATATTAATAACGTGTTAATTATTGTGATAGGAATATTACGATAATATCCTAGCGATATGAATATTACGAAATTAGAGAAATCTATTATTTCGGTTTCTTTTCAAAATATATGCTTAGGAAAAAGCCATGCTTCTTGTTCTCACTGCACGCCACTGGTAAATGTAAAGATGTAAGTTATTACATGGTTAGTAAATTAGTAATAGATTGTAGAATATAAAGGTAAAATACTAGTTAATATATAGGACTGTCATATTAACTTGATTGTTGCGCGGTATGACCGATAATACTTAAATTATGCAGAGCATTGGTTCGTATGTTCCTGATAATTACCTTAGACATCGTCAGCATAGATTGTTTCACATTCCAATATACAGGACCAACCTGCCGATGGTTATGCCTGTTGCAAGAGCTACCGCTATGCTGAACAATATCGCTTTGGACATTGATCTGTTCCATATCTCTGAGAGAGTTTTCCGAAGCAGGATTCTCCTACACATTTGATACGAATATATATGTTAATTAAAACATTTTATAAACTCTTCATTTATAACATTTACGACTTGAATATACTTTTGTTGTGTAAATGTTCTATACAAAAATTAAATTAAATTGAAATTTGAAAAAGAAATGAAATAAAAAATAAAAATAAAATAAAGAAGTATTAAAATCTTCCATCAATCAACTAACTAACTAACCATCACGCCGTTTCCCCGCAGGGGTAGGCAGAGAGGATTGAACGCCACATTATTTTATCCTGGCACACCACTTTTGCTTCGGCCACTTCATACATCTTCTCATACACGTTCTACGGTTGTTGCGGCTTTTAACAGGGCCATCCTCAAATACTTGTAGTACCTGATCGTGCCAGGTCTTTCGCGGACGCCCTCTATTCCTGTTGCCTTCAACATTCGCCTCATATATTTTCTTAACCATCCTTTCCTCGTTCATACGTTCCACATGACCAAACCATCTCAGCACTCCTTTCTTTATTCTATCTACCACACTACAGCCAGCATTGCATTCACTTCTAATTTGTTCATTCCTCACTCTATCGACCAAAGATTTTCCACACAAGCGTCTTAGTGACCGCATTTCCACCGCATTCAGTCTACTTTCATTCCTCTTTTGCCAATTCCAGGCTAAAATGATTATTTTCTTTTCTCAATTTATTTATAACAGTGTGTCACTATAAAAACAAAAACCAAGCCGGGCCTGGTCGCTAGTGTATATAAATACAAAACGTTGCCAGTGTAATTTATAAATTTAGAATCGTTCGCGATGCACTGGCCCCGGTCGACAATTCGTCCCGACTTCCCCCATCCGGCTCCGCAGACCAGACAAATGGACGACGCTAGCACTGATGACTCTTGACAGGCGTAACGTCTCTTTCTCGGCGGCCGTGGTTACCACTTGCACCTACTTGAATTTAAAAACTCTCAAAACCATTATAGGTCCCTCACCCGTTTGTGAAAGGTGCGTAGGTTCAATTCACAATGCGTAGGCAGAGATAGGTACCCCGCGAACCTGGCATCATTCAAGAAAAAAATCTGATGTGTACGACTCGCGACTTTCTCACCAAATTAATGATTAAAACTAGTGAACGCGACGCAAATTACGGTTTGGCTGTATTGTTTTGCATGTATCCGGATACACCTACGCACTCTATTATCCGGGATTCCTCTAACATTGAATGAATGGATTAGTTGAGTTCTCAAGTTGTCAATTGTTACTTGTTTCACAGCATAACACGAGTTCTTTCGTCTAGTTTCGTTGGGTTATTAATAAGGTTGGGTGCTCATTTCATGTAAAACGTATTGTTCGTTGTATTTTATTTCCCTTGTGTGTGAAAGTGTTATAAAATAATGTTAGTATTTATACCCATAAAAAACAACAAAACGAAACAATGCGCGTCGTACTCACGACTTACACATACTAATTCGATTGTGTTTAAATAGCAATAATTATTCCGAATTTTCCAACCATCTTTTGGCTATGGATTTTGATATTAATAAGGGTTTACAAATTTTACATACAAATTATACAGAATCATACAGTTTGACAAATTAGAAATTTTGGAAATAAGAAAAAGTGATGATAGTAAATTTAATATTATAAATAACCAGGTCCTTTTTACAAATAGTTATCTTTGAAATTTATTTCACGTTAAGTAGGTACTTTATTTTTATTCATTTTCCGTATATAATTTATTCAATTTTGTTAGTATACAATTGTATCCTTACGAAGAGGCCATGGACTCTGAAACATGTTGATATTTTCAATATACAAAAGTGGTGAAAACTAAGTTTACACTTCATTAATTATATTATAATACATTAATCGGTTATCAGATTTATTATTAATTCTATAATTTTTATAATTTTCTTAATTTTAATTAATATAAATTAACTTTGTTTAAACCACTTATTTATTGAAAAAAATCAACATGTTTCAATAAATAAGTGTTTTAAACAAAGTTAATTTATATTAATTATAATTATGTTACCACAAAATAAATTTGCTACATTTGAAGAAGAAGTTCTTAATTTTAATTTCGTTTATCGTCATTTTTATTTTCTACTATTGCACACAATGAATTGACCTGACTCCTTTACTACAGACCTTGGTCTAGTTAAAAAGACAGTAATTAACTTTACATAAAACTAAAAAAACAATAATGAAATACAAAAATAATTAAAAAAATGAAAAAGATTTTACTATGTACGCTTTAATAAATAAATAAATAACAATCAGCCTCGCGGAAGACCTCCCAAAAATGAAAGGTCAGCTGGAAGTCCATCTCACAGGAGGCGCTATCCTCTAGAGCAGTGTTTCCCAAACTATGGGTCGCGAGCGAATATTAGGTGGGTCGCAGTTACATTACTGCGCACGTCTTGTCCGGGTCATGTCATGTTTATTGTAGAAAACTAAATGCATCAAGATGTCAATGTAGTGTCTGCATTGTCACTCATTTAACAGAGTTGAAACATAACTTTGCTTACTTCGAAGAAGGGATCGAAAAGTTCGATAGGATAAACTGTATTTGTAATCCATTTCAACACAACATACCAACTGAAATGTCAACAAAAGTAAGTGAAGAGCTTATTCATATATGGGAATATACGTCGCTGAAAAATACTTGTAATCGCAAGCAATTAGCAAAATTCTGGCTTTTAGTTGCTGACACTTATCCCTGCTTGTCTGACGAAGCCATGAAAGTCCTCCTCCCCTTCACTACCAAATACTTATGTGAAGTAGGATTTTCTGCCATGGTTTCTATTAAGAATAAATACAGAAATAAATTGGACGCATCGAATTCACTGCGATTAAAAGTGACTGAAATTGAAGTTGCAAATGCATCTTTCCAATATTTTTCGTAATGAAAAATTTCGATTATATTTGGAGGTTTTTCTTTTTTTCTTAATTAAAAGTCTCTCGCATATATGCAATATGTGTTGGGAAAATGTGAGGCAATTGTGTCCCGAAATTTTTTTTGTTGTTCGTGGTCTTGTCAACTTTGGGAACCACTGCTCTAGAGAATAGACCACATAGGTCTATTAAAAGGAAGAAAAAGAAAAATATACTTGATATTCATTTATAAAATTGTTCTCGAGTCGAACTGTTATTTACAAATACCTTCTCCATTTTATAGAGGAGTTAATAAAGATCACACAATGGATATCTGATTACAGAGGGCTGCTAGGAACCCCCCGACGCGCGACGCTTCGGCGTGTAATGACGCCGATACATGATTGGTGATATTTGATATTCGTGATTGGTAACCTAATATTTTGTTAGAATTAGTTAGTTCAACATTAATCTTCTTCGTAATATTACAGCGATCTGGCGAACTACGGTATTACGAGTGCCTGAGTGAACTGTATTGCATTCTACAAGCAAGTTAGTTTCTTTTAGTATGTTTAATATATAATATATATATTTATAATATATTATATATATATATATATATATTATATTATATATGTACATCACGTTTCGTGGCTGCAGGGGGTATTAATGAAAACACTGGAATGTGATAACGGATGTATTGATTTATTGATTACCGAATAATTAATTATTCAAACGTACAAGGACACTTATCACTATTAAATGTGACGCTTTTGCTTAAATTAAACTGTTTCGCAACTTTATCACTTATTAATAGACACTTTATATTCGCATTGACACTTTATTCACTATTCACTAGAATATTCCATCCAATTTCCGCACTTGTTAATTTCGCTTCTGTTTATTCCACGTAAGAACTTTCCAGAATATCGCTGTCGAATTACCGCTCGCTTGGCACCACTGGCCTCTCGCAACTCGCCGTGTGCCGTAATTGTCTAATGCTGTTATCTAGACGTTTCCAGTGTTTACTCGCAAGTTCTCGTAACTTCCAGATGTTCCTGGAAAGTTGCAGACGTCTCTCGAAGGTTGGAAGTAATTCTAGACCCTTCGGTGGTATTGTGCCAACTTCAAGCAACTGTCACTTGACAGAAGAGCGTGATTCTTTTTAGCCTCGTTACAATATTATCGCTAATGGTTGTAACATTCGTTCGGAATAAATTCCGACAACAGTTTTGAATAAATTAACGAGATGTCGCACCATCCTTATTGCCGGGGTGTCCTTAGAAGCAAACCAATAAATGAGTATAATGTACATTTTTATTACGTTCGATCCTGTTATTAACACATATTTAACACTTAAATCTAAGTGCACCGATTATTACTATTCTCGTTATACAAATTAAATAATCGCTTGTAAGCTTAATTTGAATAATTCGTAAAAAATAAATAATTGAGTGTAATCATGCGTATTACTCTATCATTTGCTTGTTATTAAATATTTTTTGTTGCTGTGCATTTTAATAGACGTAATTACTATTTTTGGTGCGTTAGATCACACGCGGTGATTAGCAGAAATAATATCGTAATTACTGGGTTACGAGAACAGATAAATTCACCAATTACCATGTTTAGATTAAATTAATTACCTACTTTCAATTAATATTTCGGCCGTGAAATAAGGCCATCCAGCGAAGCATGGCATCTTGGTAGCGTTAGTGACGGACATTGTTAAATAGAGAATTACCCGAAAAATTAGCTCTTTATACACCTTCGTTATTTTTGACCTGCTCGTGTTAGAAAATTATGAATTTTTGCTTTTCATACCTCGTCATTATTTGCATCAAAGTTAGTGACGGACATTGTTACATAGGGAGTCATGTAATTTGATGACAGTTTTAGAATTTTTCTACAATTAAAATATTAAGACAAGCAGCATCCTAGAATCTTATAAGATTTACGGTTTATATTAGGGCCGTTCCAAATATTTAAGTTTTGAAATAAAACCGATATTTTATAGTCCAGAACGTCGAGAAACATCGAAAACCGTATCTACAAAAGAGGTTATATGAGTCGAGTTTTGTATGGCAACGATAGAAGCCCTCCAAGTGTAGACCCTGGGGAGTGTGACGCGGAGGATACAAAGATTCGTCAATCTTCGGCAGCTCTCGAAAATACCCGAATATAAAGGCGATCCTTTTGCAACAGCTTAAGTCAATTTTTATTCGAATCGTAATCGAGAACGGAAGAAACGGTTCTCGACGTCTCTCTGGTGTCATACCACTTGAAACACATGTTATAAACTAACAAGTTACACAAGATATAAAATTATCGCACTAGTAAAGAGCGCGTGGGTTTCAAGGTTACGTAGACCCTCATCTGACATGCAACCGCTCTTTCGTGTTGATCGTTTTCCACGGCGAATATAATCGAAGCTCGAAGCGATAATTGTTATGATTAAATATTCGTATCGGTACGCCGGTACGCCCGTAGGCATTTACATATATATATACGTATGTAACACATTGTACATAGGCATTTTTTATTTTATTTGCGTAATTATGTAGCTAATCAATATTTAGTGCGTAATAATAGTAATAGATTCTCCCGAAGCCATTTCGATGAGTTTTATTATTTAATAAATGCTAATATATTCATCTTTATTGTAATTTGAAATACATTAAATTTCACTGCATAGCTTCATTGGAATATGGAACCTAGAGGGCACCTCTGCGTTATTTTGAAAAGTGAGATTAAAATCATGATATTATCATAATTATTTTGAACAAAAAAAAAATGTACTTTAAAAACTAAATCAACATACCGACCTAAAATGTCTTCGCTGACAAATATGTCATTTTTAGTTGTAATAGTATTACTTAAGCTTGTATTTGTTACTTTAAAAGTGATCGCTCAGATGGTTTGCGCATGTTGAGCGAACAAGGAAATAATGCTAAAAAAATACATGACGCAAGTGTAGACGGTACCAGAAAGAGAGGACGATCGCGGAAGATGTGGCATGACCAGATTTATCAGATACTGGAGGAGGAATCTCAACAATCATTTTTTCATCTCATCACTCAACAATCAACAAATTTGAAAGATTTTTTATTTTCTTTCGCATTTTTTTCGAAACTACTTCTTTCAGATAATATATAATATAAACGACATTCATCCGAATTATAAACATATAGGTACTTCTAAAAATTATAATTTTAACGAAAACTAGTGTTATTTTGATTGGTGGAAAAGGCAAAAATCTTTTTGCCTATGTACTAATCATCGTTTTTATATATTGTTCATTTATATTGTTAATTTATTTCATATTGTTTATTTTATACTGTTTTACTTTGTTACATTTCATATTGTTCATTTATCTTAAATATGTTTTATGTCAGGTATACAAAAATCCTTTAAATTTTTTTGTACTGTAAAAACTTACTAGGGCGTTGATTAATAAATAAAAACTAAGCTAGGTTTTAACATTTTCCAATCGTAATTCGATACCAAAATACTTCTTTCGACTTGTACTAAGAGTTGAGTCATTTTTTACATGGCTATATCCGTAATACAATGCTTATTAATCATATCTATGTTTACATGCCGTAGTTGTGAACACAAAACACTCGGGTATGTAATTCACGTACATCGGATCTATTTGTCCTCGTCGCGCGGCTTCGGTTACACCGAATTAAAAATAATTTCCAAATTCGATTTCTTTTTGAAAATGCCGCAATTCAGGCGGTGAGTCATCGCCGTAAACATTAATTCCAGCGAGGCCAGCGAGGCGTCCCGCTGTTTGTGCTGACCAAACATTTTGGCAAGCGAATAATGCGGCTAATCCCGTATTGAATGTAAACCGTGACATAATGCAGAGTCAATACAAAAATGTTTGTCTGACTGACTCGGCACCACGTTACATATTGTCTGTGTACATAAATCATTTATTTTGAATCACGAGATTCCAAGAAAACAATCCTCAAGATATTTGCTTAAAATCAATACTAGTGACGACTTTATCAAATGAGGGGTATAAAAGCAAAGGCAGCAATATCTAAAAAAAAATAAAATATTTAGAATGTATCCACTAAATTCAAGATTTTATAGGAAACGCACCTCTATCCCTTCTAAAATCATTTACCAAACAACTATTAAAAGCAAAGAGAGCAATATCCTCATAGTCTAAAAAATAACCCATAAAAACCAAGTTTTTATTATACTCCCTTTCTCATTTACTAGTTGAAACATTTTTTTTTCGCTTAACCTACGCGTTGGCCTTCGGTCGGGCTACGCTACGAAAGGGAGTAATAAAAATTTCCAAAAATCCTAAATTATACTATAATCATGTTTCGCGTCTACCAGACGCGTTGAAATATTTTTATACAACTTAATAATTTGTATGAAAAAACCATTCAAAATTTGAAAAATCCAAAAATTTTTTTTTTTTTTTAACGAAAATTTGATAGATCTTCTTGAACGTTGCCACGAGTCTGCTTGCAAAGTTTCAGCTCGATTGGATCACGGGAAAAGGGTTAAAAATCGATCCAAAGTTTTTTCGTCAGATAAGCAGACAAGACGACAAGTAGACAAGCAGACGCTACGAGTTAAAAGAAAGGGAGTAAAAAGCAAAGGCTGCAACCAATCAACCCCCAAGGATACGTCACGTGAAAAAATGGCCGATTCATACTAAAGTGAGAGTTGATATTGATTTTAGACTGAACAAATACAGCAATATCCAATTATGCAAATAGCAAAATAAGCAATATCTATTATCCCATTTATAATAACTTCGTTGTCTGTCTGTCCGTCCGCGTAATTTTTTTTTTACGAAGTTGAGGGCGAATTACAAATTGGTGTAAATCAAAGAATGGTGCTCCGATGTCATTAAAATATACAAAATATATATAAGGCACCGAACCCCTAGAATATTTAGAAAGTAAATCTTATGGATGCTATATGGCAACGTATGTCAGAAATATTAATTATTATGGTCAAGGGTCGCCATTCCAGGTACTTAAAGGTTTTGTAAATTATTCGTTTATTTTTAGTGAAATGTCAAATCTTACGCAGAAATTTTGAGAGATGTGTTAATGTTTATTTGTTTTATTATAATGATGTGCGGAAACATGTCACAGTCTCGTAGGAATACTGATACTAAGTATCTTCTTAGACATTATGTACTAGATGAAGCATCGATAGTGTGAGGCTGTGTATTTGAGAGCACGTCAATCCTCGTTGATAGGTTAAATAAACGAATTGCGCTCCCTTTGGAGGGGACTTGATTGACTGGTTGTATTGGTGGAGGGGGCGGGTCAACACTTGGCTAGACAAAAGGGAAAGTAGAGTGCGTCGGCACTTGGACACAACCTCCTGGAAATAAAAAAAAATACTAAATCGAAGTAAAGACAATTAGACTTATCTGACAAAATCGAACAAGTTCATGGGCGAAATTGAAAACAAAGCGCAAAGACAAGTGGTAATCATAAAAAATGGGAAGGTTATGCTCACCATTGATTTTTTTTATTAATTTCAAAAACCTAACTAAACCACATTGATTATTTTGAACTTCTACCGGTTTCAATAGTACTGTATTTTTATCAGGACGGACGCACAATAACTGTTCCATAAATTTAATATGTACGTAAAGGATTCATGTGTCGGGTGGGGGTGTAGATTAAAAGGGAGACATTGAATTGAGAAATATGTCAAATAATGGGTTATTCGTTATTAAATTAATTGGGTTATTAATTATTTTAGATAGATTTAGTGTTGATGTCGAATTTTTTGATTACTAATATTTATAAATTTAGTAATCAAAAATTTGTTTTTTTGATTACTAAATTAATAAAGGCGTTTATTGATTGTATGCAAAATTTAATGGATGTTTTTTGGCCAGTCTCTAAAACATGCTTTGCGATTTTGATAAATTAGTATCACAAAAGAATTTTTTAATTCTTATATTAAAACAATGTAGCCATTTAACGAATTAGTAATTTTTAATTATTCTAGTATTTTGGGGGCGTTAGATGCATTTTTAAACATTATTTTTCTATATACTTTACGCTGAATAAGAACATGATAGAATACAATAAATAAAAAAATACTGCTGCTTAAAATATGTGTCAAATATATTCAAAATACTATAATAATTCAAATTAACTTCAAAATATTTGTTTATTATATGTGAAAGGGGTATAATTTGTTTTTGTAATACGTTACAACACAAATTATCGTTAAAACACTATAAATTTGAAATTTCTGACGGTAAAAATGAGGTTATTTATTTTTTAAAATTGATAAATGTACATTCAGAACAAAAGTGTTGTGAATCCAGATAATACGAACATCAAAATAAATTGCCAGTTCACATCAATGTAATGTATCAGATTCCTTTCAAATTCACGTACTTACAAAGAAGTACACAGGTTTCTCATACCGATTTTTTCGCTTCCATTCCTGATGAGGTCACAATAAATCTATGTGATTTTCTCAAACCTGGGTGTTTTTATGATATATTTCTCTACATTCGCTACATGATTTGTAATAAATTTTTCAATAAAAGGTGACAATTTGTACAAATTGACACAATTCCAGAACTAATTACCAGTTACATTTGGTGATCAGCAGAATATTAAATACTAATGATAATAAATAAAGGAATATGGTTATATGGTTGACATTTTCAATGACAATCTAGTGAAAATAAATTAACACTTAAAGAGACAAGATTATTTCATTTCAATGAAATAATATTGTCATGTTAAGATATGTAATATTTTTTTATATACACACATTACTGCTTACATATTTTACTGTTACTACCTGCTATTGTTCCATGTACTTCTTTAATGTTATGTAATATATTTATATTTTTATATACTGTATGTAGGTACTGCTTATACTTGATATTTTTTATATAAATATTTGTATATTAGGTCCTTACATACGAAATTGGCGTTTTGCCGTACTGGCAAATTTGATCTCAAATATCTTCTCTTTGGTTAGAAATTCCAAATCCAAATTTATACAGCTATTTACTCATGTATATGTGTTTTGAAAATTATAATTCATTTGTTTTTTCCTCAATTGTTTTTTTCTTTGCGTCACTCAGTTTACAAAATGAAAAACTTGAAATATCGCATTATTTACGAGTACGAGTTCCACCGTGGCACCAGTGCTGCAGAAACGGCTCGAAGGATTAATGATGTGTATGGCGACGGTGCCGCAAAAGAAAACACAGTGCGTTTTTGGTTTCAAACGTTTTCGTTCTGGAAATTTCGACCTGCAGAACAAGCCCCGTGGACGGCCGGAGACCAAAGTTGATAATGAAGAATTGAAGGCTATTGTGGAAGCGGATCCATCGCAAACCACATCCGAGTTAGCTGCAGGCTGCGGTGTTAGTGATAAAACTGTTTTAATCCACTTGAAGCAAATTGGTAAGGTGAAAAAGCTTGAAAGGTGGGCACCTCACGAATTGAGTAAAGCAAATCAACAAACGCGCGTTGACTGCTGCGTTGCATTACTCAACCGGCACAATAATGAAGGGATTTTAAATCGAATCATTATCTGTGATGAAAAGTAAATCCTGTACGATAATCGAAAGCGCTCATCGCAATGGCTGAACCCTGCCGAACCAGCCAAACCATGCCCCAAGCAAAAATTGACTCCAAAAAAGTTACTTGTGAGCGTTTGGTGGACTAGTGCTGGTGTCGTTCACTACAGCTTTCTTAATTCTGGCCAGACGATTACGGCAGATGTCTATTGTCAGCAACTGCAAACCATGATGGAAAAGCTAGCTGCTAAACAACCGAGGCTGGTTAATCGCTCTAGGCCACTGCTGCTTCATGATAACGCTAGACCACACACTGCACAACAGACGGCTACCAAATTAGAGGAGCTTCAATTGGAATGTCTAAGACATCCACCGTACTCTCCGGACCTTGCCCCAACAGATTACCATTTTTTTCGAAATTTGGATAACTTCTTGCAAAGGAAAAAATTCAACTCCGATGGGGCAGTCCAAACCGCCTTCAAAGATTTTATTGATTCCCGTCCGAATGGTTTTTTTAGTAAAGGGATCGATGAACTACCTATGAGATGGCAAAAGTGCATAGATAGCAATGGTACATACTTTGATTAAATAAATATATTATAATAAAAAAAAATCGGCTTTATGTTCCTCCCATACTAAACGCCAATTTCATATGTAAGGACCTAATATTACAAAAAAAATTTATGTAAGCCTATAATGGGTGTGAACAAATAAATAAATAAATTGGGCTTCATGACCTGTAGCAGGATTATCATTTAATAAAAGGATAGAGTCTTGCTATATTATCATTTAAGTGTTTTAACGCATTCTTTTCATCATGGCTTCTTATTGATTGCATCATGAATAATCCACACACAATACGACACAACCTAAAATGCTTAAACATCATCGACACACTTTTCTTGGTGTTGAAATAAACTTATGTAGGTGTGCCTGTTTTTAACAACCACACATGTAGACAGGTTGTGATGCACACGTGTGTATACCTAGCTATTATCATTTTAGACTCGAACACTATGTATATTTATTTATTTATTTTAATGTTTATTTAGTTCCATACTACAATATATTTCCTCATACATGATATTACTCGTACATTAAACAGAAGCATTGGTAACTTTAAAATTTTTCATAACATACTTTTTGCGTTGTAATTTAAATTCATTTATATTGTCACGTGTCGTGACTATGGAGAATGAATGAAAAGATTGGAAATTAATTAGCGATTTATTAATTAATGATTAATTAACTATTCAATATACAAAGTCACTTAAAAATGAATCAAACTTAACTTTATTCGTAATTCATATTCACTATTGATAATGAAGTATCTATATTTTTTATTGTAGTTTTAAAGCAATATCCTTTAAACGTGTATAAATATATAAATTCCAAAAAATGTGGTAATCGCACATGGATGAAACTGTGAACGTTACATTGTGTAAAGTGATCAACCTATGAACACCCAAAAAAATATCTTCAATTTCTATTCAATATCTTCCTTCTCATATAAAAATATAGCTTCGTCTCAATGATACATCTATAATATATTTCGATTAATGATATCCCCATGGAGATAAAATCCAGTATTGTGTTTTTGAAAAATTTGGACATTAATTATATTACACAAGTTTATCGAGTTGAAGCGCATGCGCATGCGACAACTGACTGTATACGCTGTTTTATAATAGCTACGACCGATCTATTATTAGTTGGTTTGTTGAACCCTGAAAGTATGGCCGATCTTGTTACGGCTGTCTCGTTCACATTTCGAGTTATGTTTTTTCACTTTGGTTGTTTTTAAAACCGTACATCGACTCTGCGCCTCCGTAGACAATGCAACTGTGTAAATACTTGACCGAAATAGAACAAATTTCTCAATGAAACATCCATTTTCGTTCATAAATGAACGATTGTTCGTCCATTCTGGTTTGAACATCTTCAATAATGTGTTTGTCTTTGTGTTTTCCTGATATGCCGCTGATATACCTACATATTTGATGACAATCACCCAATATTTTGAGCATTGGCAACACTAAAAAAAATTGATCTCAATTTCAATTTCAAAAAAGGCATTTGACCCCATTACAATTTAGATCTTCCTGTATATAAATAAGTAAAATTTAATTTAATTAATATTCTTTTTTGTATACAGCATTTCATACTAAAACAATAATAAGTAAAAGCACAAATTATTCAAAAAATTTATACCAATCATAATGTATGAAAATTTTCAGAGATTAATAAAATCCGTACTTTAGCATTGAGGGTTTAATAACGGCTGATAAATGTCCCCCTCCTGTATTTTTAAGACACATTTATTCCGTAGCTAAAGTTTTTATTGTTGCATAATTAAATCCCTAAGTAAATAAAACATATTTTTTATAATGGACGTTGTTAGTTTTTAATTGTAAAATTTTGTTCCAAATGAGTATCTTTAAATAAAAACATATTTTGTAACGAAGTAGTGTAAATTTTCATAATCGTTTTAAAATTTACAAGCTCCTAGTAACTTTTTTATACAAGTCAATTAATTGTATTGAAACCAATTGTGGAATCAGATTGTGTATCAAGAAATTTAAGTTAGTTAATATCTGTATATTTTGTTGGTCTGTGATACTAATTCAATAGAAGCAATACTTATTCAAAAGTAAGATATTATCAGTATGCTTAATTATACTCAGAACTATTAACACACAGATAATTTATTATCAATTTATGTATCGTGTAATTATATCATATTCAAAAAGTTCATAAAATATTTATTCTTTATACTCTAATGTCACTCTAGGACCATCTATAAGGGTCAATACCTGTTGAATGTATGCTTGTCAAAAAATAAAAACAATAATATGAATAGAATAAGCATTGTCTCAATATTTATTCATCTCAGGTATACTCCTACAATGAAAAATGTCAACGAAATTCAGTATGTTGTTACCAAGTCGTTGCACACGTGTTATTGACGAACTTATAGCATAGTTATTTCTATGGCTGCCTACAAGAATACTTCTAGTTTGGGTTGGTATTTCATACGAGTCCAACATGCTGTCCAATATGTCATTTTTATTAGGTTTGTCTTCTTCATCTAGCTGAACATAGGCCTACTTCTTTATTAGTCTTAAAAATGTACAATTTTTTGCTTTTGTGAATTTTATAAATGACTTGTCCAAATTAGCGCCGGAAAAATTATTGATACCTACCACATGTCCGGTAGGGTGCGGGCCTTTTGAACCCCCATTTAATGTGAGCCAACTGTTGCGCCAATGGTAATGAGTTCTGAGGACTGCCGAAAGGTTCTTGACCCGAACAAATGTTTTGCATTTTTTGACGAGTCGTATGTTGGCCAAACTTGATATTGCTCGCAACTAATGAACGTGAATGATGACAGCTGCTATGTAACTACTTAGTATTTCTCCATTTTTCACCCACGCCGGAAGGCAGAGAGGATAGAACGCATGATTCTTTTCTGACACATAATTCTCAACTTATTAAAATATACGTTGTTGCATCACGTCTGAAGCGGTCATAGAACTCTGTATCTTTCTCACATGTATATCGTTTACTACTGATTATTTTTATTTATTCTCACCTCATAGAAATAGTATAGGTACCTACACTTTTTTTCTTGTCACGATAGTTGTCTAAGGCATCTAATATTTGGTTTACTACCTAACTAACTATCACGACATTTCCCCACAGGGATAGGCAGAGAGGGTAGAGCGCTGCACTCTTCTACACTGGCATATCACTTTTGCTTCAACCACTTCCATATCTTAGAGTTGGCATCAATATTTCATTATGTACCGCTAGTCTTGCATCGCGTGACAGATTCCTTTTAGCCATAATGGCGTTCATTACGCCATTTGTCTTATTTCCCCGCAGTGACCCTCATCTCTATATCCTTCTCAGCTCTGCTATCCCTAGTAAACATATTTCTCAAATACACAAATGTCAAATTGCCACACAAGTAAATAATGCTAATTTTTTTGTATTAGAATTCAATACATTGATTTCTATTTTGATTTACTTTATTATTTATACATTGTTAATGATGAAACAGGTAATTAATAAAGGGCTTAAGATATTTACTACACCAAAGAGATAGACATAGAATGCCACACTCTTCTATTCTGGCACACCCCTACAGGTAATCTAATTCACTTTCATACACCTTCTCATGCACGCGCTTCTCTTTAACAGGGCCATCTTCCAATATTTAGTTTATTTGGTCGAGCCTGGTCTTTCTCAGATGTATTCTCTCTGTTCCTGCTTCTTTCAACACTCACCTCTTATTTCATTCACTTCGTTAATTTTTCACTCTGTAGTAGTCAGGGAGACTCGGGTTTGGTGGTCCTATCCGAATATTCTATGCCTTTTTGAATGATGAAGTCCTCCGGCGTATGGAAAATGACGGAGAAGTGCTGCGAACTATCAAGATAAGAAAGCTGGAGTATCTCGGACATATTGTGAAAGGATGAGGAGGAAAATATAGTCTAAATCGACTCATCATCCAGGGGAAAATAAGTGGTAAGAGAAGCGTAGGAAGACATCTTGTGACTGCGTAACTTGAAGGACTTGTATAAGTGTAACTCGACTGAGTTATTCCGTGCGGTAAATAAAATCGTAATTGCCAGAACGATCGCCGACCTTCGATAGGAGATGGCACCATAAGAAGAAGAAGAATGCGTTTTTTGTACACGCTTGATTGTGCAAATCGAGTAGCTTAGAGGAAACATGAAACATTAAGGATACTATACTCTTCTCATTCCATGTCCAGAGGACTTCATTTCCTCTTCATTCAGACCACTTTCAATCATTTACTGCCGGCCACAGGCCTCTCTACCATACTTCACCAGACCGGTTTCAAGGTTCCATTTGGAATATAGTCAAACATCAACATCATATTCATCATCAACGCAATGATTATATAACGATATATCGCTCTAAATTCTATGACGCGAACACCGTTAAAAATATTATCGATGACGCTATAATTCAACGGGCTAGCGGCATAAATATTTAATATTCTTTACATTAAATAAACATGATTTTTTTTCAAAGGTAAGCTGCCCAGACGCGATCTCTAGTTTTGTGCAGATAATCAAAATTTATATTCTCCGTATGTCCTACTTTTTCTCTTCTTCTTCTGTTAGGTTCTCGATAGCTCGATTTTTTACTCATGGTACTGTACAATCAATTTTGTTGCAAGTGTATATTTTTTTGTTATTACAATACAACAGTACATTACATTTTTAAAACGTTAAATTATTTTATAGATAGGTAATGAAATAATATTAATCACATCTTAATATTAAGAATGACTCTGTCCTGCCTGATGCCTTTCACCAGCTAAACCAATGGGTGAAGAAAATAATTTTCTGTTAAAATTAACAGTATTAACAATATATAACTTTTTTTGTTTATTAATCAACGCTCTACTGGGCTTTTACAGTACAAAAAAGTTAGAAAGATTACAGTACAAATAATGTAAATAAATCAAAATTAAGAGAAATTAACAATAACAATTTGATTAGCACAAAAGCAAATAGTAATAATTACAAACCTTTAACAAATTAAAAATAAAGTAAAATAAAGATAATTTAGCTAATATACCAGATAAATAAGATAAAATAAACCAAAACAAAAATTTAAATATAGAATAAGAACATATTTTAAAGGGAAATGAACAATAATTAGGACACTTTAAAATAAATAAATATATATATAATTCTTTGGGAACAAAAAATAAATAAAAATTTAGTCTATTGAACTGTAATTAGTTCTACTAGCGTATTCTAAGTAATTCTTAATTCGGCTATGCTCCTATAACGAAAAATGTCTATGAATTTTGAAAAATTTGTTTCCAAGGCGATGCATGCGTGTTAATTTTAAATTTAATGCATAGTTATTCCTGTGTGCACGTACAAACTTTACTGTTAACACTTTTGTATTTCCAAAATTTTTAATTTATCCAACTGTAATCCCGCATAATTTGTGTGTAAAATTTGTAAACCCCTATTAATATCAAAAGAATGATCCACAATCAAAACTGACACTGTTGACATGTCGTTACATTACACATTCTTGAAGTGCCATGACCAAAAAATCGACTTGTATCTGGCTCATGTTTAGAATGTTCCCGAACAAATCCCGGGATTGATTTACGGGGATAGGCCCGGTGCGGTGTTCCACCCCGAGTTCTGACCACCTGCGGGGCGCCACGAACACGCGCTTGGAATTTTACGAAAAAAAAAAACAATGAAAAAATTCTTTCCTCCCTTACACGTTGCACTTTCCGGTCGATTTAGTGAACCCAGTCGACTTGGTTGAAAATTTGTTGCATGTTTTAGAAACATAAGCATGATGGTAGAAAGAGCGCCTCTGCGCAGCCACGGCCGATTTTTCCGTAAAATTTATGTTTAAATATTGAAAATATAATGTAGTTATTCAAATATGTGGTCTACGATAGTACAGCCAAACAATTAAGGCAAAAATTCTATCCCCATTATATATAGATTAACCACACATTATGTAAAATGAGGTATATAAATAATATATACAGTGGCGGGCACGCAAATAGGGACGCTTATATAAAAAGTACAAAATCATCAATTTCACAATATATATAAGTACCTAATAATTTTTAAAATATTTTTTAATAATACAACACTGGATATTGAATAAAGCAACTTTAATTTTCAATCTATTTATTTAAATAATAATTTTAAAATACATATTTTTACAATGATCTTTATTTAAGAGGAGTATTCATAAGTTCTTAAGTAATGCCTATTCCAATTTGTCTAAAGTGATCACTTGAGCCAGCCTAAAAGATAGGTCATTAGCCCTATGGACGCCCAAAAAAGAATTCTCTACATGCTTTTATTTTTTTAATTTATTTGTTTGAATTGAAGCTAACAATGCATGAAGATGTTTTACGAAGTAAAAGATTAAAGCGTTTCAATAATATCTGCTCCATACATCTATTAGTCGCTTATAATATCTATAAAATTACTTACTAAAAGGTGAGGTTTGTGCGTGTGCGTGTGTATGTGTGTGTGTGTGTGTGAATATGTGTATGTGCGTTGTACGTTGGGTTTAAAGCCTATGAAATCATTATTTTTTTCCATCTAAAATTGTTTAGTTTCTGTAAGACATCTATAATTCATCTTAATTAGTGACGTATAATTTTTTTATAAATTTTTCCACATCCATTCAAATATGTACCCAAAAATTTAAGTGTCACATGTTCACTTGGTTACGGATTTCCGTGCCATTTTTTCGACAAATGTCAAATAAAGTCGCCGTGCTGCCGCGGAGAATAGGCCCTTGAAGGGTGCGCAGGTGGGGGAGGGTCCTGGGCACACACTCCTGGGTCCGCCCGCCCTTTTGTGAGGCGGGCTGCCTTTGCTTGAGTTACCTTCGTTCAGGCATTCGTGATTATTAGGCTCATTTCACAATTGGTCGAATTCAGAAACTCTTCGTTTGTGAAGATACTCAAAAAATTACCGTTTTCTTAACATAACCTACTTCGTTATGTTGGAGAACATGTGACCTGCGAATTGGGTGGTGTGATAAATTAAGTTATATAATCATACATTATTGCGAATTTTATTTCTTGTTTTATCATTTTTTTATTTAATATTAAAACTACATTTAAATCATAATACATTTGTCTATTACAATCTACTTAGATACATTTTATTTTATTGCTTTGCCTCTCCAAAAATGAGACTTGCTCACGTGCTTGGTGAGGGGCTTACACTTTATTAGTTTATTTTGGATTTGGCTTATTTGTTCCTTAGCTATATGTCTTGTTATGCATTGTCAAATTGTATCGATCTAAATTGTTGGTTTATTTTTTTCTTTAATTGTTGTAAGTCATCGATTTTCTTAATATCTGTAGGTAGGTTATTGAAGTTTTTTATGCCCAAGTATATGTAGTTTTGTTGACACAGTTTGGTATTATATTACATTATTTCATATGTGATGTATAAAAGCAAAGGCAGCATTATCCCTAAATTAAAAAAAATGTTTCGAATGCAGTTACCAAGAATTAATAATTTAATGAGTACTGAAATTCTATATTTTATGTACTTATCCTTTCCGAAATCATGTTTTCTATAAATTTATAGGCTATGTTTCCTATAAAATCTCGAATTCAGTACATTATAAATTAGTAATCCTATAAATTTATATGTGGGGTATAATTACGGTGTAATTTACGTGTGGGGTATAAAAGCAAAGGCAGCAATATCCAAAAAAATGGAGTCTTCGAGGGTTACTAATTTATAAAGTTGTGAATTCGAGATTTTATAGGTTACACAGCCTATAAATTTATAGGAAACTTTATTTTTCATCAAACGTGAATTCGGTACATTTAAAATTAGTAATCCCTGATGACTGACTTCATAACATTTTAAAGTTTTTTTTGGATATTGCTGTATTTGCTTTTATACCCCACATATAACCTATGTAGACTTCTTTCCATTTGAGAAAACATTCTTTCTTTTCTTTCACTTTACCATTTAAGAAAACACACTTCTTTCCATTTAAGAAAGAAATCCAATTAGTATATGTAAGCCGTGCGTACGAGGCACATTGTTTTGTTGTGTTGGTGTTTATATCCGAAAACGCCAACACAACGAAACAATGTTCGTCGTACGCACGGCTTACACATACTAATTCGTTTGCCCTTCTATGTGGAAAGACCTGTGCCAACAACTTCAAACTGTGTTCATATATTGGCCGAAATAAAAAAAGTTTTTCTGAATAGGTTTGAACAGAGAGGAATGGATGCATTATTAAATGCATCAGTGTGCGGCCATTGTGAAACGGGTGTTTAAGTTTAGGGCATTTTAATTGTGAGCTTTTGGCATCCCTTTTCCAGGAACTGCGGCCAGGTAGGCCCTCTCGGTAGGTACCTACCCTTTGTTTACCGCGTTTTTGATTTTGACCGACTGTCGAAGCTTTCGGATGGGCTTGGGCCGCGTTTGCGTATTCTGCAAATTTGTTAGTCGCGATTAAAATCAGTAGTTTTTTCATTTATTTCTAATTCTATTACGCAGTTGTAGTTTCACCACTCAGGTAAAAAATATTTATATACTGAAGAGGATAATGGTGGAATCTAGCTACGGTGAAACGAGTCACGTCGGTTTGAATATCGGTGGGACATGGCCGCTAGGGGTCAGCTGTCATGCGGGCCGACCCTCGCGGTCGAGCAATAGTTATCACAAATCAAAACGTTATTCGTAGATTGTTTTTTTAAAGGTATAAAACTTTAAAATTAAATAAAACATAAAAAAATCCTTATAACGGCCATGTTATTGGCTTTATTGGAAGGATAATTTGATGACGTCAGATTTGTGAATGTGATTGCGATACCACGATTTTCGAAATAATTTGCACAATTTGCAAGCGCTGTTTTGGCGTAAGTCTACTCATGTTGAAATGGCAAACCAAACTGAGCACAAATCATCTCTCAGCTGTCAAAGTGGCTGTCGCTGGAAAAACTGTTGTTAATTCGAAAAGTAAACCATTAAAAAAACATCTTAATGGCATAAAAATCTTTTTCCATTGCTATTACCACGATTTTTATGAACTTTTTATTTTTAAGTACAAAAACTCCAAAAAAAACCTACTTTTTTCATGTGTTGCGATATTGGGATAGTGTCTCCTCGGAGACTACATCTGACCGAATCAATGAGTGAAAAGCGCATCTTGTGGTGGACACTTCTGAACATATTTTATGTTCACGCATTCAGAAGGTCTTACGTTTTATGATGAACAATATCCCGGTATGAATGAGTTTTCATACAAACAGCAAATCCTATTGTTCACTTATACCGCTATACTTCGCGGGTCTACAAAACATCACCTGAGGCCCTGAACAGGATCAAAGAGCCCTAGATCCGTTGTAACATGAACACAACTCCCCAACAACTTACAAAAGAAGAAAGTTATGAAAGTTCCGTGTTGGATCTTAGTTGAGCTAAGATCCAACATCTTAGTTGAGCTCCAGGATAAATCTCCACTTCAGCATGAACAGCATCCATCATTCTCTAAATATTATATATACCTAAACATATCTTTCCTAGGCGGTGGAAACTTAGCCAAAATCATATTTGTATAATGTAACAATTGCATATTTCCATTTCCAATATGTGTACATTAAGTGTGACATTAATATGTGCATTAAGGTTGACGGTCCTTCAAGCGAGTAATACATGCTCGCTGACACACGATGTTGACCTTGGAACCCGTGCATTCGCCGTAAGTCTGTTAATCTACAAATCATTCCTTAAATTTATTCGATTTGAGATACCTAGTCTTTATATTATACTTAATACTATTTACAATTTATTTATTTTTAAGACACTCTTTATTATTAATTAATATATTTTTATCATTAATTGTGTACTATGTAAAAACTTACATTTATTAATTTGCGATATTTTTATATTTATATATTTTATCTTTTTTTTCATTATTCATTATTAATTAAACGTAAAAGGTGTATTACATTATAATGTCGTGTAATGTTGTATACTTTAATGTCACTATGTATTAAGTGTTTTATATTATATCATATTCGAATGTTCATAACATACTCAAACTTGTACTTAAATGTCACTATAGGACCATCTATTAGGGTCATCGTGTTGACGGTCTGTATGTTAAAAAATAAAAATAAAATAAAATAAAAAGTGTGATAAATAGATTTTTTTAAATACGTTAAAACCTGCATTTCGTAAAGAATACATTTTGAAGTTTTTTGTGAATATTCTTGTTTTATATTTATTGTGGTCTTAAAACTTATTGTCCCAATTAACTGAACTGCTGTCACAAATTAAAGATACATCTCTCTATTCTCAGGATAACAAGATTATTATCCCAGCGCAAAATATCCCTATTTATGTATGCGTAAAATTTCTTTGTCAAGATGTTTGTCAAATTTAAATATTTCATTATAGCAAAAATCAGGACACTGGATGAAGAAATTAGTACATGCGTGTAAAACAAACCGATTTCTATTTTTAAATAATTTGTATTAATTAAGATAAATTATAGATGCCTCACAGAGACGAAGCTATTTATATGGAAAAGTATGTATGGGAGTATTTTTGAGCGCTTACAGGGCCTACGACATGTCATAGGCTGACTTTTCACTGATCACATAGTGATCACTTTTCACAAGGTAATGTTCACGATTCCACCCATGATCGACCACACATCTATCAAATTAGTATTTAGTCTTTATTCCGTATACTTATTATATAGTAATCATCACATCAAAAATCACGAAGTGTACAATGTTATATAAAAGCAGCCAATGTGTTAGCGTAAACCTATAAAATAGATCGATAAGTTGTTATTTTCTTTTGGTTTCTGTTCTCTAAGATTTGACCTAAATATTTGGTGTGGCCCAGTTAGTCGCAATCGACTGTATACGCATATGTTTATTTATATTTGTTGTGGTTTAACTTACCTCTATACGCCTTTGACTGATATTTGGTATGAAAATGATATATAATATTAAATATTTTTGAATCCGTTTGAAAGAGGGATCGTGTTTCTTTTCGGTAGATTTCCTAATACCTGTTTTCGTGCTGCTGCCTATGCTTACTAGCAGGCAAAATTGCGTTGAAGTGTAGGAGAGTTGCCATATCAATTAGCACACAAACAGCGTGATGGACAGCTGACACATTTAACCGATAATTTGCTGAGAAAACGCACCGATTAGAATATGGCTAAGGACACGGCAGACAATTCTCGTTCCACTTCATTTGACTTTGTTCATTCACTGAATGGAATCGATTTATTTCAATACACGTCGTTATTAATTTTACGCTTTTCTGACCATTTTTAGACGTATTTGTCGGTCTACAATCAATAACTAGTTATGTATCCATTTTGCGGTGATCTAAATATCTCGTGCGGTAATCAGCCTATGCCAGTGGTTTCAAAAATGTGGTACAAAGTGTGATGTTCTCGTCCGTAGCGTGAGGAGGAGAACTTTGTAGGTATTAGGGAATCCAGAGAAACTCGCTGTTTCGTTTCGCGATATTTTATTGGTTTGTGCCAAGGAGTTCACGCGACGATATTACAGTATCTTCTGTGTATAGTTTTCCGGAATATTCTGCCGTGTATTTTGCAATGGGATCCGAAACTTTGTCAGAGAGGTTAGATGTACACGGCAGAATATCCCAGAAAACTACACACAGTGGATTCTGAACTGCCGTGAAAACCTGAGAACATTTTTCATGTTTCGGTATTCAGATAGACAACAAGTTGTTACCGACGTGGTAGCTGAGTGGTAAGAGGGCATGTCAATATGGCTCCTCTTAATTTATAACCATTCGCTCTCTCATATTATCTGTCTCTCTCATTCATTCAGACAGACGTTCATCTAGATACAAGCCAACAGGATCGAGACCGAGGGGAAGACCAAGACTGAGGTAGCGCGCTTGAGCCTCGTGCGCGGTTGTCTGCTCGTGATTGTCGGCGCGCAGTTGTCTCGCGCGCAAGTGGCATGAAACCTTCTATGTTGAATACGGTTATGGACTTGTGGGTCCCATGATGCCGCTAAAGAAAGAAGAAATTCGATTCGATGCCTGATGTACCATGGTATTCACTTCATTTTCTTACGACTCATATTCTATGGTTTTATTTGTATTTCTTCCCATATAGGTACGTATATCATGTATGAGGTCTCATTCTATTTCTTGTATTGTTTATTATTATTGTCAGTGAAGCAGTTTTGTGTGGACGCGGTATGGGAAGGATGACCACTTTAGCATTAAAAAAATGCCGAATTGGGTGGCGAAAGTGTAGGGCCAATATGGGAGCTGTTGCTCATAAAACGGCCCTGGGTGTGTGGTGGATCCTCTTCACTGCTCCGTGGTAGAGGATCAAGCGTGCCGCCCCAGTGTGAAGATTGAAAACCGCTGATCTGTGCATTAAGCTCGCTTCATAATTGGATAAACTCGCGTCTGGGCTCGGCTATTTTTACATTTTAGAGACTTTAATGCTAACCAGAATCCGTACCGTTGCATCAGCGCTAAAAAAAAACCTTTTGAACAAGTGCCAAATATTTCTACGGAATTAGTTATCGACTGAGTTACCTAATAAAACGTGAATAAACCAAATCATAACATTTCACCGTCTTCTGGAGCTTACCCTATCCGTCACACACTTGTAATTCTGATTTTTTTCGAATGAGTGATGTAATTTTATCAGAGGCAACGTGCACACGTCGTGTACAGGCGATTTATTTTTTAATTAGATTTAAAAAATTACATTTAAAATATGTTTAAAATAATTGTTAAAATGTACATAAAAAATTCTTCATAATTGAACAATTTATTAAAATAAACACAATCAATATTATCTTTATTTATTATTTATATTTTATTTAACAATCAAATTAACGAAAAAATATTTAAACTGCTACTGGGATTCGAACCAACGGACCTCCATTCTATCGGGGACGGTGCGTTATCGAATTTCGCCACGACAGTTTGGTAAGTTAACGAAAATTTTTCGACCTTAGGTATATGTGCTCTTCTTAATTAATTAATATTTTATTCCATTTTTAAAGCAATCCGCTTTTTATAATGCAATAGTGACAAATACTTTTGTGCATCTACAGCTAGAAGACGCCAGAAATGAATTTTTTTCGTTGGTTCGAATCCCGATACCAGTTAAAATATTTTTTCATTAATATGATTTTTTTGTGTGTCTTTTCTAAATGATTAATAAAAATTTGTTTAGTAATTCACATAACTTTGTTCTGAAATTGCAACTTCACAATAATAATGTGTCTTCTTTAATATAAATATATATTTAATTTATTTTTAATATTTATTTGCTTCTAAATTACATTGATTTGATATTGACACAACACACGATTTTACATTTAAAACATACATATAGTACATAAACATTAGATACTAAAAGATTTTTATAAAAATCTATTTTCACAGAACTTTAACTTTAAATTCTTTTATGTCCACTATATTTTGTATTATTTTCGCTTGGTAGTCGAAGATTTTCACTTATAATTTATAGAAATCAACTTTGTACACACCAATTTTTTATTGAAAAAAATTCAACATGTTTCAAAGCCAATGGCATTTAAAGAAGAAGAAGATTTGCACATTAAACAGCTTTGTGAAGTTTTTTTTTTCTGTAGTCTTATTTCGCCATTTTTTGTTTTGTGTGAATGAAAATTCATTTGGTTTTATTTTGTTATTTTGTATTACTTATTATTATTGTATTTATGGTGTTTGGCAAAGTAAACTAAGCTAAACGCCTGTGCTATGAAAAATAGGACTGTCCTGCTGAATGAGCCGAGAATGGGGCTCAAACGCGTCACCACTGGATCACTAGGCAAGTGTTTTAACCCTTAGACCAAGGACGTTAGACCAAGGACCAAGGACCTTAGAACAAGGACGTCGGTCACCTTGGGAATGAATACGCCCGACATATACACAAGTCACTAATCGTGCTGAAAAAAAATGAGACCTCAAAATTTAACTCTGTCAGTTTGCAGACATTAAATTATATTATCGGCCATTCAAATTTATTTCTGCACCGCAGCGATATTTTTAAAATGGATCCTGTATCGTTCGGCGAAGATTTAGATTATGTGTGCGTTCTAGGAATCCGCTCAAAATGGCTACCGCCTGGCGACAGCCTCCGGGGGCCCGGGCGGTGAGAATTATCTCGGAGGATGTAAATATTAGCCAGGCAGCTGCGGGCGTTCGCTATCTCAATATAAATAAGATAAAATGCATCGGTACAGGGTGTCGGATTAAAACCCGCGTTTGTTTCGGCAAGAGGCGGCATTTTGTTTATCAATAAAAGGGCAGAAATGTCCCACAGGTATTTTTGAGATAAATACAAAAAACATGTCTACTCTCCGGTAAATGTCTATGGAATCTATAAAACCTACATCTTATTGGCAATAAGTTTTTAAAATCAATTTTCTTTTTATGTAGGTACGTGTATATATAAATATTTAACTTTTAAATATGGATATTTCTGTGTTTGCTATCAAAAAGTGGACATTATTGCTTATGCTATTTATATTATTAAATATTGCTGTCTATGTATGCTACGATGTTTCAGTCTAAAATCGACATCAAATCTAACTTTGGTAAGATGCGGCCATTTTGTCTTATGACATATTCTTGGAGGTTGACTGACTGAAGTGGATATTACTACCTTTGCTTTTAATAGTTATTTGGAAATATAAATATAATTTTAAAGGGAACAGAAGTTATTTGGAAATATAAATATAATTTTAAAGAGAACAGAGTAAAGGGATATATTTTAGATGAATTGTTTCAGATGATCTATACCTATAAAACTCAATGTTTGTCTCTCTGTTCTCTATACAAATCCACACCGTTTGTCCGATTCGATTCAAATTTTGCATACTTATGCTTTAAGACTCGGAGGGTAATATAGGTAACATTTCCCCTCTATTCTCTTACCCCTTCCCCTCCCGCTGACATATTTTCGATGCAAATCTGTACTGTTTGACCGATCGGACTCACAGTTTGGAAACTTATTCTTTAGGACTCGGCAGGTAACATAGGTTATATTTCCTCCCTCCCCTTTTACCTTTTCTCCTCCCCTGATATATTTTCGATGCAAATCTATATCGTTCGAATCAAACCTTTGTTTCCCCCCACAATTACACATCATTTTCGACTAAATGCGAAACACCTCACAGAAATTTTCAAAATTTATGAGAACATTTTATAAGAAATCAGAATAAAATGGAAAAAAATATCTAATTACTGGTAAAAGGATTAACACGGGTTCAGATGGTGCAGATATATATAGTATTTGTGTATCGATTGAGTAAATCACATAATAAACAGGACAAAAATTAATTTATATTTTTTTTATAATTGAGAACACCCTGTGTCCAAATTTCATTTCTATCATAACTATAAGAACGTTGTCTGTTTCAAGGGAATTCATTATCATTGTCATATTTGTGTAAAGTGCAGTCAACTTATGCGCCGACTGTACATAACATACCTAAGTTTAAAAATTTGATATTAAACTTATTCGTTGCTGAAATTATTACGATACCTTTTATTTATTATTTTATGAAACTCTTAACTATTCATACTGGTATATTCAATTAGTATTATTTGTGGTAAAATAAAGAAAATAGCCTTTGTGTTGAAACGTGAAGTTTTTAACAATGTTATTTTATATTTTATTGGAAATATTTTGTCGATTACTTGTAGATAAAAATCATATCTTTGTTTTCTAAATTCGTTGGCTTAAATCTATTTAGGTTAGATTATTATGACACGAATGAAACGATCGATGTACCTACTGCTTATTTGGGACTTTGGACCTGTAATATATCGGGGATACTGGAATTTATCATTTCCACATCAAATTACCAGTATCCTTGCGCCAGTACGCCAAACTTTGAGACAAAAATAATAAAAAAATGCTTTTTATTAAATGATATTACTTACCTGCAACTAATGCATTGAATGTTTAATTAATTAATTAATCTTCTATTATCACATAAATTATTTACAGGAAGAAATTCTGGATTTCTCACTTAGATTAGGCCTGATCTAGAGAAACCCCCTGACATTTTAATGTTTTTTTCTGCGTTTTAAAGTAAAGTACTGTAAATAGTATAAAAAATATAAGTAATATAAATATCATAAAAGAAAATAGTATAAATATCATAAGTAGTATAAACAGAATTAAAGAAACAGTATAAAAAAATACGACAAATTATCTAAAGTAGAGTAAAACTAAAGTAAAGTAAAACTAAACTAGAATAAAACAGAGTAAAAAAACAGTTAAAAAATATACGACAAATTATCTAAAGTAGAAACCTCAAGTAAGTAGTTTGTAAGGTAAAGTAAAAAGTAGAAACATTGAGTAATAGAAAGGTAAAGTAATAAATAAAATTAATGTAGAAACATTGAATAAATAGTTTGATTTACAATTTTTCATATTCGTAATTTTGTGTATGTAATTTATTATTTATTTAGTGCATATTGACTGAAATTATGAACATGTAAGCATGCGTAATAAGCTTTAGTGTTAACTTCTCTGTCTTTTATACTGGATTAGGAATGGAAATAAAAATCTGCTATAAAAAATAATTCTTTCTAGTTATTGACATTTCGCAGTAACTTTGTAGCTCAAGATGGACCCGAGACGACATTTTAAAATTGTAAACTACGTAAAACAAATGTATTTTTTACGTTTTCTTTTGTTGGTGTCTACCTATATAATCTGAATTCGTATAACACCCCAGTGCCCCAGTAGGAGACCAGGCGAGAGGTAGCCCTTGAACAATAAGGATGTCGGTAATACAATAATGAAATTCTACCTGCAAATGAAGGTAAGTACCTTTGAGAATGGGTGTTAAAAAAGACGTACTAAAGGGAATTATAATTAGTGTTGTACCCAAAACCATAAAGCCTTCACAAACTCGTGAAAGTTAAGGAATGGTGATTATGCTCACAACAACAAAGGATTGTTTTAAATTATTGCCGACAGCCTCTCTACATCTGTTCTTGTAATGGTCGCTGGTCGGTGTTAGGGAATTACTATTATGTTTGAAACAATGAGGGAAAATTAATATAGATTAATTTACCTATATAATTAATTTATTTGAAAAATCAGCTAAAATAATATCGGGCCTATTCTGATTGGATTGCGTTGTCCTAACACTCCCGTTCTGCAACGGGGCACAACATAACCTCAAAAATACTATTTTTAAAATTGTTTAACTATTTATTAATAATATTGAGTAATCATTGTTATCCTCATAAATATCCTATTTCCGATCTTCCGGCACACGAGGGTTAACAATCATGTCTTGATCGCTATTGTTCGTATACAACATTGTACACTTCGTCAATTATGACGTGATGACATTTGGCTTATGTCTTGATGTTTTTCATGGAAACTTTACGCGTACATAAATTAGTGCATCTCGTGATTTTATCTTTGGATATTGTAATGATATTGTTAACCTATTAATAAGAGGGCATACTTCGTTTGAAGCAATAGTCGCACACTTTTACGTCACAGATTTAAAAAAAAAATAGAGATGCGAATACGGAATACGTATCACATCAATATTCTTAATATTTTCAAACTAAGCTAAACGCTTGTGCTATGAAAATAGGATTAACTTACTAGTCTGGAGTGAGGTTCAAACCCGCGACCTTTGGATCACGAGACCAACAAGCTAGAATTGAAAATATATATTATTTATATGCTATGTGATATGTGACACGGACGAACGAACATGAGGAAGTTATATTATATTCGTACATACGTATATATAACGTTGCTTTGCAGCCAATTTTAAATTAAATATTAGTGGTCAACCACGGCACAACCTAACCTAAACAAATATATTAATCATAACTCCTTATTTGCGTTACATAAAATTCACGCGAGACGTGTGACACCTGGCGATAGAATATAATTATTATCAATAGTTTCAAAAGGTTTCTTCGTCGTTTTTGCCTTGGATAAATATCGCTATACTACATAATGATTTTTGTATACTTATAATAAAGACAATGTACAGAACTAAATCTACATATTGATTTCTTTAGTAATAAAAGCATTCAAGATTTTCTCTTCAATATTTGGTCGTTTCATCATTTTAAAGAAATATACAATTTTTATGTTTTTTTAAGCTTGTAATATATCTTCATTTTATTACATCCTTCGAGGCGGAGTGAATAATATTTCTAAGGTCCATAAAAATATCAAGATGAAAATAAAATTTACGATCGCCGCCGCGTCATATGGAGCCGATGCGTAAAAAGGGTGCCCACTTTGAGGCTGCTGAGTTGTTCGACTAGCGAAGCCTTCACAAGGCTTCCCATTCGAGGGCACATCAACAAGTAGAAAAAATCCTCCCCTCTATAAACATCACGTATGCCTTGTTATATTTAGCTTATTTAAAAGGCATTTTTCTATAACAGTCTTAATGTTATCTCTTGTTTTTATAGGTTGTCCGATATCGTCGCTGGAGTTTAAATAATACATATATTAAATATAAAATCATCAAAATTTGAACCAGGCACCGGGAGGATGAGATGTTAGAAGGTGAAATGTTTGTATTTTTCTCAGGATCCTAAAGTGTAAATGTACAAAATTTGGGTGGCATTCAATCTAAAATACATTTGTATTGAGAGAGGCATATGGTGGCCAGGGGAGAATGTATATGCTTTAAAAAAATCCATATTTATAACGTTCTCATATTTGTACATAAAATTTTCAATAACAAAATGCCAAAATATTTTTTGAACAAAATTATTGTTAATAGTGATGTTACATACATATAACACCAGAAATAGGAATATAATAAGATTACCGTGTAAGAAAAAAGTATATACACAGAATTCTCTGATGTACAGAGGTGTAAAAATATATGATGAGATGCCAGAAAACATGAAGAATATAAATAAGATGAAGGAATTTAAAAACAAATGCTATAATTATTGCAAAAATAGTATAGAATTGTAGAGCATATGATGTACTATTTATTATATTATATTTTTTCAATTGATTCAGCAACATTGTAGATTGACATTTAAAAAAAATATTGATTTTATTATATTATAGATTGTACCATCGATTAAATTAGATGTAAATGAAAATATGTAGGTTATTATGGATAGTTTATTAGTAATATATTTTAGAATGTGAAGTGTAAAATTCTAGTTAATATATAGGGTGTAATATTAACTTACTTAAGAAATAAATATAATAAAATAAAAATTATGCAAATTTTTTTTTGAGATCGGTGTCGGTAAAGGGTATAGGATGTACGTATATTTTTATACAGACAAATATTTTGTTTTATACACGTAGGTAATAATTTTTTAATTCTTGTATCACTTTGCTTGCAAGCTTATAGGTACCTTTAGATTTGATTGAGTCATCATACCATCGGTTACCTTAACTCTCTCCTCTTCCGTGGATTATGTTCTTCATGCACATTCGTCACACATCCAGCTTCCTTTCATCTTTGCTTTGAAATTTCTCGGTTTCCGGCATTGCGCGCTAACGTCGGTAATTGAGTCGGCACTCAGGTTCCGTTACGGTTCGCCAACCATCGTTTCCTGTAAGTATTTAGGTGTTCATCACACTCCACATCTTCCAAGTGGTGCAGTTTCGTTGAAGACTGAACTAAAAATGGCGCTGTACAGGGTTATTTGGAAAACATTGACAACCTCGCAGGACTATATTCCCGCCTTGATTATAATAATAATGATATTTGGATAATTTATATAGCGCCGTTTTAGCGATTATTCACCTCAAGGGCGCTTTACACAGAAAATTATCTTAGAAAACTACTTACTGCTAAAAAAACATATTTATTCACTAGGTGGCATGCAAGAAATGGAATTAATGTTTAATACTATAATAGTTGGGAGTGCCTGAAAGAATTAGGTGTTTTCGCGGAGTGCACACTGGGAGTGGAAAACATAAACATTAGATAGTGTTGTTGTGGTCAGATTCTATAGGTTTTTATAGGATTGTCTAAATAGATGTGTCTTAATTTGTTTTTTGAACTGTGGTAAGCTGTCTGTCTCAGTTTATTAGGTAATTTGTTCCATAGCTTTGGTCCAGCCACCGCGAAAGTACGATCACCGAAATTAGTTTTGTGGACGCGATTTACTTCAGCTAACCTATTTGTATTAGACGTTGATGCTGAGCGAAGTGTTAGTTGTCTGTTATTTACGGAGAATGGAATGCAGAAGTCGGTTATGTATTGAGGGGCCATGTTGTGAATAGCTTTAAATATTGTAAGGCGAAGTTTATATTCAATCCTCTCTGGACATTTAAGCCAGCGAAGGTTTTGAATATGGTGTGAGATGTGGGCAAACTTTGAAATACCGGTAATGATTATGAGTCGAAAACGTTCAACCAGCCATGACATAATATCAATAGTTGTCGAAATGTGCGACATCAAAAATTGCATGTTTTTCCGCTCCGAACTTGCTAGAGAATTATTATTTGCGAAATCGAGGTCACGCGCTATTTCATGTCCTAAAATGCAGAACGAATGTAATGAATAAGCACACCATAACGCGTAGTGTGCAACTCTTAAACGAATTGAGCTATCATGTCGATGTACTTAATGATAGAATTGAAAGCATCAAACAGAAGATCGTCACCATATAGGTAGGTACCTACTCACTCCATGTTACAACTTGCATAGTAAATGGAGCAATCTGTTATGCCATTAAAAAAAAGTAACCCATAAAAACCAAGTTTTTATTATACTCCCTTTTTTTGTAAAATATAACAACAATTAAAGACGAATTAAAACATATAACATAACACTGAACTTACAGTAATTTAATATATTTCTAAAATGCCAGATGTTTTGAGCTTTGATAAGAAACTTCATGCTTTGAAGATTAAATTCTAAAAACATTTGTCAGTCAATTTAGATTTTCGACAATCGTAGTGAAGTACCTATTATGTATACCGACGGAGTAATTCAAATTTAGAAAATATTACGCGACGTTATCGGGCCGCCGTTGCTAGAAATCAAACTTTTGTAATGATTCCAATTTGAAAAAAAGCATTAAAATTTCTAAAAATCCGAAATTATACTATAATTATTAATTTTTTTAACCGAAATTTGATAGATCTTCTTGATCGTCGCCACGAGTCTGCTTGCAAAGTTTCGGCTCGATTGGATCACGGGAAAAGGGTCAAAAATCGATCCAAGGTTATATAAAGGGAGTAAAATATATATCTACGGTTTAGGGACTTGAGCCATATTACGAGTAGATTGAATCTGTCCTTGTGTGTGTACGCGGATCTTGTAATTCTACCCAGAAAACACACACTGATAGAGCTTATAATAAGAACATTCACCTCAATGATATAATCCTTGTTTGCGTACTGATTGTTTGCCGAGTGCTGTGACCATAATTTTGTAAATGAAAAGATAAAAAATTCTTTGAGATGATGCAAGACAAAAAAACTCCATTGGCTTCAAAAAAGTACAAGCTAAAAGAATATATATTAAAGCTATGTACCTAATCTTACATTAATCTATAATTACATATCATGTATCATTTTGTAAAAAAACATGCAACACTCGATAATGACCTACTATCTTCATTATAAAATAAAAAATATTGTCAAATATTGAAGGTAACCATGCCGTAAAACTGCTGTGCAGTTTGGTATATCTACAATGTAATAAATATCAAAAAATTAATAAATATATATATAAAAAAAAGAAAAAAAAGAATAGAGGGGATCGAGGACCCTCCATATCAGCGGTTGTCAACCGCTTTGCGGTTCAACTTTCGTGGTATCACTATACATAAATTGGACGTAGTTGTGCAGAAAGCATCCAACCCACGAAATGCTAAAAATGAGTTATGTACGGATTTGTATAGCTCAATACGACATCTTTATATGCTGAAAATGTCCAAGCTGTATGAGATATAGTTTTTGGTAATTAAATATTTTTCTTACCCACATCTTGACCTGTTTTTCGTACATTTAGACATTTTGTAGAAAGAATCCAACCTGTAAAATGCGTCATTTCTTTGTATATATAATTGTTTTCTTATTTTACGTCACTTAGGATTAATTTTATGTACAGCGACGAGATATAAATCCCAAATAAAAAGTAAAAATATCCGGTTAAAATAACCGACTATTTTCGGTACACGGTTTAATCTGTTTAACGGTTATATGGAAATGTGTAATTATTTAAAATATTAAAATAATAAAAAAAAATCAGAATGTACTAAAACGTTATATAGTATTAATTATATATACAGCGATGAGATATAAATCCCAAATAAAAAGTGAAAATAATCGGTTAAAATAACCGGATATTTTCGGTACACGGTTTAATCGGTTTAACGGTTATGGGAAATGTATAATTATTTAAAATATTTTTTATAAATCTCGTCTGTGCAATTATTTTTTAAAACAGTTTTATTCGTTTATCTCAGAATGTACTCGGGATTACTTAGGATTAATTTTATATACAGCTACGAGATATAAATCCCAAATAACAAGACCGAAAATAACCGGTTAAAAAACCGGTTACTTTCGGTACACGGTTTAACTGGTTTAACTAATCATCACTATTAAAAATCGTTTCGTCCCGGCTACCTGTCCACGTGGTCACCCCGCTGATTGGGGCAGTTAACGCAGCACTATAATCCCAGGTAGGCCGCCCCTAGGACCATCTTTATCTATTGTCGGGCACTCGGGCGGCGCTCTAGTACCCTCGGCGCGAGGGCGGCTCGTGCGCGCCCGGCTTTACGGCGCCCCCGGGGCTGTTTGTCCGGGAATTTTGTGTTTGCGCGGGGTAAAGCTCGCAGTACACGAGAGCGTCGGAAATAATCGCATATTTAATTAATTGAGATAAATAATAAAAGTCTCGCAGAGGCAAAGATATTTGTACAGAGTTATTTGGAACACTAAATCTTTGGTCATTTGAGTGAGGAATGAACAAATTAGAAGTGAATGCAATGCTAGTAGCTATAGTGTGGTAGATAGAATAAAGAGAGGAGTGCTGAGATGGTTTGGTCATGTGCAACGCATGAACGAGGAAAGGATGGTTAAGAAAATATATGAGGCGAGTGTTGAAGGCAACAGGAATAGAAGGCGTCCGCGAAAGACCTGGCACGATCAGGTACTTGAGTATTTGAGGAAGGCCCTGTTAAAAGCCACAACAACCGTAGAACGTGTATGAGAAGATGTATGAATGTGGCCGAAGCAAAAGTGGTGTGCCAGGATAGAAGAGTGTGGCGTTCAATCCTCTCTGTTTGTTAGTTAGTTAGTTATTTGGAAAATATTAATTATCTCGCAGGACTACATTCCTGCCTTGATTACGCGTTGAAAATGTTCAAACAACCGTGACCTAATTAATATTATCAATAGTTAAAGAGATATTATGCGACATCAATTTAAAATATTTTTTACTTATTTTTTGCAAAACGTTGGACTATCATGACAGTAACTTACCTATATCTAATATTAAAAATTCATTCCCTTTAATACAAGTCGAATAAAATTGTACAAAACTTCCAATTCCAATTGGAAAACACTCCAATTGGAATTTTTGTCAGGGTTTTTATTATTTTATTGAAACGAATAAACACAGGAAACTGCCTGCGTGATGGTTAGTTAGTTAGTTAGTTCGATAGTAGTTACCTATATCTTTCCTGTATCTTTGTCTGTATGTTTAAACAGCCTATATTTGCTTATATACAGCCTATATTGAAACAAATGAATTTTTCGTAATCGATATAAGTTACTGTAATGACAGTCCAACGTTTTGCAAAAAATAAATCAGAAATATTGAGAAAAAAAATGCAAACTTTGATGTCGCATATCTTCTTAACTATTGATGTCATGGTTGCTTGAACATTTTTGACTCATAATCAAGGTAAGAATCTACCTATAAAGTATTGTAGACTAGCTCGTATTGTGGACTAGTAGACTAGACTTTGTTACGTACATTGGTTTAATTATCTTTATTTTAAAGGTCTCTAATTATTACTGTTTGCTTGTGTACTAATCATCGTTTATATATAATATATATTGCGTTCTATTTATATTATTATTTATAATTATTTACTGTAAAACGTGTTTTATGTTAGGCATATAAAAATACCTTTAATTTTCTTGTACTGTAAAAATCCACTAGGGAGTTTATTATTGCTAATAAATAATAAATTATTAATTTTTTTCACCAGTCTTATTTCCGTCACAAGATATTTTCAAAGCGCATTTTGTGAAATAATATATGACTTTATAACTTACTGATTATGCCTATTTTTTAATCTAACTCTTTTCATTTGTTTCAGGTAATTCAAGAAAATTTTTTGAGACAACCGCCGATATTTCACAAGATATAAAAAACGTAAGTAATATTAAAAAATCAAAGTTAGTCGGAAAATACGTTTCGTGATGGTTATATTTGACAAATTAATTAAAAGCATTGTTTAATTGTGTCCGCCTTGTGATGACGGTGCATTTTTTAATGTTTGTTCTGGGTGAGGTGTTATATATGATTTTAAGTGATTTATTTTGTAAGACTTGTAGTTTGTTGCATTCCCTGAGAGTGTGCAAAACTCTCGTCTTAAACGTCCGAAGAGGGCTTTTGATCATATTGTTAAATATCTCTTGTGTCAAATGTTGTTAGACATTTAGTACTTTGGTCGTTGTGAGTCAAAGAATTTATTAGCCAGTCCTGTAAATTGCAATACCCAACGATTGGCAATTCAGCCAATTTGTCGGGTGTACTTGGGCGTCACAGCGAAACGTAATCCGCCACGATCGCCGTTTCGCGGCCACGCCAATTGGACACAATTATATTTTTACTTTCGCCACCGTGCCTAGTGTGGTTGTCTGGAAAAAGTAATAATAAATTATTATAACAGATTGTTAGTTAATTTAGTAAAAACCACTACTAGATTTTAGGTCTACCGGTTTCGAGACGTACCCGTCTCTTCGTCAGGACCAACACTACACTACTATATTAGCAACACTATACACCATAGTATTGTTAAACTTTCACCAATATTGGTACTGGTGAATCTTGTCAGAGACAAACATGCACTACATGTTTGTGTCTGACAAGATTGACACGCATGTGATCAATATTGGTGAAAGTTTAACAATACTATGGTTGGGGTGTATAGTGTTGTGAATTCAATATAGTAGTGTAGTGTTGATCCTGACGAAGAGACGGGTACGTCTCGAAACCGGTAGACCTAAAATCTGGTAGTGGTTTTTACAAAGTTAGTTAACAATCTGTTAGGTATAATATCCAACCACAAAGTTAATGCTTTAAATATTAAAAATATTAATAATAATAAATTATTAATTATTTACACTGAAAAATTTATACATTATATGGCCCGTGAGTAGAAAATCTAATTGCTCGTAGAGTAGCCTGTATCTATACCTATAAAACTCAATGTCTGCTCTCTACACAGATCTACACCGTTTGTTCGATTCAACTCAAATTTTGTATACTTATTCTTTAGGACCCGGCGGGTAACATAGGTGACATTTTCACCCTCCCACTTTACCCCTTCCTCTCCCCCTGATATATTTTCTATGCAAATCTGTACTCTGGTAAACATAGCTACGTTCCCCCCCTGGACATTCCATTTTCTCTCACAATCTTATTTTTAACTTAATCTTCAACCCGTGCAACGCCGGGTATGAACAGCTAGTATGGAATAAAATGTGAACCATGGGTGGTTATTGTTACGAGGCATTTCACTCCAGTCATGTAAGGCAGATGTGTCGTTGAAGGCGATCTACGGAATAGGCGAATGATGACGCGCTATAGCGTCGCGCCCGATCACAAAGAAGGTCCGTTTGATAACGAATGCAAGTAAGGCAATTACCCTCATTATGAGTTGCCAAGATTTCACGCTTGTAACGTATCTACAGTTTATTATATCGTTGATTAGCTAACGCAACATTATGTGTGAAACTAAATAATTAAGGAAAATAAATAAATAAAAAAAATATATTATATGTTATGCCGTGGATCTCTATAATTGGTCTACCACTATTCAATACATTGTGTCATTAAAACTAATTGTACTGTTGAGATTCCTATAATAAAAATACATCCTCAAGCCCAAATGGGACTGAGAGGACATCTTGCGGCGAAACGGTTTGATGCTGTAGTGTCTACGTCAACATTTTCTTATAACCGACCCAGTAAACACGTTTCATAAACGTTTTGAACACTAATAAATTTCTGGACAAGATATTTTTTGAAACTTTATCTTCGAACCGCATCGATGTAAATTTTAATCCATTTTTTTTCAATTATTAATTTCGCGCAGTTTCCGTTCGCGGGTTCGTTCGCTTTTCATAAAAAAAAACCACGCGAGTTCCGCGCTATCGAACGGCGTCTTCCGATTCGTCCTTTCGACTGGACTGGCAGAGCCGGCCAATAGCGCCATTCCGACGCGTGTGGCCGTTCGTTTTTACGGTCGTTTTTATTACGCGGGCGGGGATCATTGGCCAATATGGCTAATTGATGTGACGCCGGTCGTACTTCGGAAGGTGTTCGATAACCTTATCTGTAATCTTTTCATTGCTCCACAACTAAGTAAACTATTCCATAATATTCGGTCTTTAATCGGTGGCTTAACTATTTGATAAAATACTGCCACGTGTGAACTGGTTTGAAAATAAAAATGTCACGGCCTTGCCGCGGAAGCAATTAAAATAACACAAAATTTAGCTGAATTTCTATTTTGTGATTCGCACTAATTTAGTCGCTAGAATGTTCCACTCGTATCTGGTAAAAATGTTTCACTATTTATTCGCCCAGCTCCATGGTTTTCGATGCTTTACAAAATAACTCGATAGCACGCCCGTCACGTATTTTGCCGGATCTTCTGGTATATAATCGCGTATTCGACCGCCTTCCAGACCTTTCTAAAACATTCGAAAATCATTTAAAACTTAAAACGTTCGAGACCCCCGATTTTAGAATCTCGCGAGAATATTATACTTGGAAGTGGTGTTCCCTAAAAGTGATAAACTATTGTCGCGCATCATTCTGACAATAAACAAATTAATCGTGTACTAGAATTTTATATGCAAAATATTTTAACCTCAGATCTTAATATTTACACCCACACCGTAACTTCAAAATAGTTTTTACGGAAACACTGGCCATGGTTACGTGGCCAGAGATCACTAATGACTGAAAAGTTACTACTACTGCAGCAGGCGCATGGCTATTAGGGCAAAGAAATCCTGATTATGGGATGATCAGATAAACCAAATATTGGTTAATGCTTCAATAACTGAAGAGCGTGCAATAGAAGATGTATGAATGTGATCGAGGAAAAAGTGGTTTGCCAGAACGGAAGAGTATGGCCTTTTATCTTCTCTGCCTACGGGAAACGGTCTATAATATTATAACGTAATGTATAGTTAGTTAGTTCTTTTTAAAAATATGTCTATATTTAATTAATAATGCATTATAATGACATTTATGTACTAATATTAACTTCACTTGTAATAATTCTAATTTTCCTCTGTGACGTGGCGTCTGTATTCCTTCTTAAATATTTTTTTCACATTCTCTTCTAGATTACCATATTACTGTATTAGACATTACCTTAAACATCGTCAGCGTAGATTGTTTCACATTCCAATATACAGGACCAATCTGCCGATGGTTATGCCTGTTGGAAGAGCTACAGCTATGCTGAACAAAATCGCTTTGGGTATTGATATATTCCATGTGTCTGAAGGGGTTTTCCGAAGCAGGATTCTCCTACACCTTTGGCCAGATTTTATGTTATTTTTATTAATTAAATATGATTGTTATTTTGATGTATATACTTTCCATATGTGTGTGCTTTGAACACTTAGTTTGTAATGTACACATTATTAAATAAATTGAATTCCTTTAGTTTTTTGTAATGTTAACAGTTTTATCTATTTTAGTTTTCTATATTATTAATATTTAAAGCATTAACTTTGTGGTTACACATTATAACAGAGTGTTAGTTAAATTTGTATAAACCACTACCAGACATAGGTCTACCCTTCTGACGAAGAGATGTACCCAACACTACACTATGTTCACAACACGATACACCACAACCATAGTACAATTAACCTTTCACCAATATTTATCACATGCGTGTTAATCTTGTCAAAGACTAGCATGCACTAAATTGCCTACAGAACGATCAGGAATCTAAGAGGGAGAGGGAGTGGGAAGGGACGGGGTCTAAAGTGGGTGTTACCAAATCTTTTGTGAACGTTAAATTGAACTAGGTTGTGGTTTATACTAATTTAACTAACACTGTTATAATGTCTAACCATAAAGTTAATGCTTCAAATATTTAAAATAATAATAATAGTTTTCTTTCTATTTGGAATTCTTTTTAAATGCTTACGTGAGCTAATCCTTAGAAAAATAATAGTTTTAAAGTAATTAATAGAATAATTAATTCGCACGTAATCACGCAAAGGCTTAGAACCCCTGAAATAATTGAATGTTACAACACTATTATGGTCGTGTCGAACTTTCGATCACTCTCCTTGCGCGGCCCGTGCCTGTATCGGTCACGGCGGAGCGCGTTGACCCGCGCCTCTTAATCAGTCGGAGACCGGTTCCAGCGGCAGACACACCAGCTGGACCGCCAGGAGCCAGGATTGATTCATAACCATTTAAATCAATATTCACGTGACGTCACTGCAGCGTCCAATGCTGGCATCTCAAAAAAATCATCGATTTTGTGTACAGCAAAATGTGTACGTAATATATCAAGTTGAAGCATGTTTACCTGCCATTTTTATAAATTATATTGTATCATAACCAAAAAATAAATAAATAGGGTCATCATGTTGGGATCACCAATTTATGGTATCTACGTTTGTGTGTCATGGGTTATTATTACGTGATATCGGAAATCATTGAAGAATAGTGAAAGGAGATCAGAGTGATGGCATGGATTTATTGAAATAAGACATTAGTTCAGAATATTTTGAGTTTTGTTCAAATCTTTCAGAACATTGCTGGATTTTTGTCACAGGGACATCATTAATCAATTAATGTATATTATTATAGATGTCTTACGGAGACGAAACTGTATTTTTATGGGAAAGTAAGTATAGAAGCCTTTTTGGATGTACACAGGGCTTACGACCTATCGTACGGCTGGCTTAAGTGATTACTTTACACAATGTAATATTCGCCATTTCCACCCATGACAGAATATACCATGTCTACTAATTTTTGGAAGTTGTGTATATATTTTAATTACGTACCACGCTTTACATGTGTGTTGTAAGCATCCTCCACGCGGCCTGCACCAAAGCTTTTTCATTACCCCCAAATGCCCACAGATGTCGCTAATTGTTCTAATGTCGCTAATGTCGCTAAAGGAGACCTCTATGATTGATTACAGAATTTTTATGTACACCCAAAAAGACTTCTATATTTACTTTCCCATAAAAATACAGTTTCGTCTCTGTGAGACGTCTATAATATACATCAATTGATTAAGACATTAGTGTTTAACGGTTCGGTTTAATTAATTGCACAAGATCATTTCACATTGAGATTTTACTTAATATAGTTCATGAGTATCTAACAGTTAAGAATTGTCGCAGTTACAAGTTAAGTTACACGGAGAGAGCATACACGAAACGTGTGCACTCGTCGAAGCAAGGGAGCGGAATTGAACTTTGAGCGTTCTCCATAGATTGCAACGTCAATTACTGCATGTCATTTGCTTGGAACACAGTCCGCGGGCAAAGAATGTCCAGTGTCCATTTTCTTAATGGTGCAACTTACGCCGTCTTCTACAGCTGCCAGAAGAGGCTGGTCATCCAAATCCGAAGAACGACCCTTTCCAGACTGGTTGCCAGCTTTAAACCAAACAAAACAAACCACTCTTGACACGCCCTTTCGAAAAAATCGTTGAGATCGCGAAAACACACCACCTTGTCCTGCTTTCCACCTTTTCTCAAGTGGTACAGCATAATGTGGCGTATATGGGCATTATTTTTCTTACGCATTTTAATTTCCTTACCCTGTTAAGTAATTATATTACGACAAATGTCAATTTAACATTAAATGAAACATAATTAAAAAACAAAACATTCTGAAAAAAATCAACGCAAGAATTCCATCTAGAAGATAAATAATGCTGCAAAATTGTATGAAACCTTTTTCGTTTTTTTTCAGCCATCTTGTACATCCGCCTCGGCGTGTTTTTTGGTCGTAATATATATTTTTTTGCTTTTACTTACATTAGGAGTAGCCGAACGATCATTTTGCACGCGAAAAAGGAAATTACATAAAATTTGTAGAATTACGTTGTGTAACTGGATACCTTAAATGCTCGTAAGATATTAAATGTATTACTTTATATAATGAAGCAATATTATTAGTTAAGTTCTTAGAAAAAAGTTAATTATCTAATTATATTATTTTTCGTCCGTGGTAATCTAATCTAATATACATAATTTAATTAACTAGTACTCCACTCTAGTTTGTTTCAGGCAAAATGATCAAGCCACTGTTTTCAAATTCGTCTTCTTCCAAGAACGATATCCGTTAACATGTTGGCCATTCGTAGTAATATTTGAGATTTAGTATTGAAAGTAGACTGAATATGGTGGAAATGTGGACACTCACGCTTAAGTTTGTAAGTTTATTTTGTTTTGTTGTAATTTTTTATCAGAACATAACAAAATAAATGTTTTATTTTGTTTCAATACAATGTAAGTAATGTTTATTACTTTGAATGTATGTAAGATTATATTATTAATGTATGTATATGTAAGTTTATTTTATTTACTTTGTTTTATTAAAAATGTGTAATGTTAACAGAGTGTTAGTTAAATTAGTATTAACTACTACTAATTTATAATAATTTAACTATTCAATTTAACTGTTTACTAATTTAATTTTTGTTTGTATACTAATTTAACTAACACTGTTATAATGTCTAACCACAAAGTTAATGCTTTAAATATTAATGTGTAATATTTATTACAATTTTTGTGTGTACGCATGAAGTTTATTTTCTTTATTTTGTTTTGTTTTTATATATTTTATTTTTTACGAAAATGACAATGCATAAGTCATACATTTTTTTTATTTTTAATGAATTTTTCAAAAAACTCATGGATGTATCTTGACTTCAGCGGAAATCGAAGCAGGAACCCTGGGTATGAAAAGACAGTGTCGTGCCCATTAGATTACGAGGTCCAGTTAATTGAATGTATGTGTGGAGTAATGAATGAGCAGTTTGTAACATAATTGGCATAGCGCAGTGGGTATGACACTGGCTTCCCACACCGAGGGTTCCGGGTTCGATTCTCGGTGAGGTCATAATTTTAATCTATGTGATTTACTCAAGCCTGGGTGTTTTGGATGTATTTCACTTCCATAATTTGGCCTCCTAGCCTGTTGAGGCGTAAAAAAATCGAAAGAAGAATCGCTGAGATTGTTTGGCCATGTGGAACGCACGAACGAGGAGAGGAGTGAACAGGAATGGATACCTAGCCACTGCGAAAGACCTGGTGTTATAGATAAACTACTTTTCACGTATCACTTATTGAATTTTCTTACGACCTTTTGTATTAATACTGTTAATATTATTTTATTTTATTTCATGTTATTCATACGTGCTTATATTATGCTTCTTTTTTATGATGTAAAAGCCCAAACCAGGGCGTATATCTGGACTCTGGCTCGGTTAATAGCTTGAACAACCGATGAGCCTGCATCAGAAGATATTTCACTGTGGATAGGCCAAGAGTGGTGTGTTAAAACAGACGAATATAGCGGTCTTTTTTCTCTACCTACGCATGCTGGGAAGCGGCTTGATGGTCCTTCTGCCAGGACGTCGCCTACCGTTGGTTTTTCCTTAAATGATAAGACGCAGTGTCTCATACATCTCAGGACCTCTCCTGACATATCTCAAGAGTTCAGTTTTCTTATCTTTACGGCGCGAGTGACTTCATTGTCTTTCTTTATTCTCATTAGTACCTACCGGAGTACTGGTCTTATCAGTTTAGCTTATTTTTATAGCATGCGTCTGTAGACCCACACGTCGAACGCGTCAAGCTTCTTCAAGGCTGTTCAGTTAAATCTTTAATACTCTAAAAAAATATAGTCCATGAGGCTTAATTAATTAAGCGTACCTAAATTTTTTCGAATATTTTAAACTAAATAGTAAATTACTAAAGTAAACTTTTTGAACAATTTTTTTTGTATGTATTTTGAACATAAATATAAAATAATGTTGAAAAGGAGTTAAAATTTGAAAATATTGATTTTCAGTCGCATTCTAGCGTATATGCTAAATAATTCGGAAGAATATCATATATACCTACATTAAAAATAATATTGCTCAATACTCCCCACATTAATACAAATATAGAGATATCGTTACCAGCTACGAAATCTATGTATATTATAATATTTTATGAAAAGGACTATAGATGTCTCTAGCAGCCCCTTCAAATATGTGGAAGGTTTCAATTTGGGACATATATACAACTTTAAAAAATTTGATAGGATGTTCTTACGATGGAATTGGTGAACGTTGAATTGTGTAGAGCGATCACTTAAGCCAGCTCATATAGTTTGTAAACCCTGGTTAAAAAAGACTTCCATACACGTTTTTCATATTCTTAGCTTCATCTCTGTGAGACTTCTATAATTTAACTTAAAACTTTTTTATAAATGGTTCAGAAGTAATAAAGATGAAAAATACAACAAAAATAATCATAATTTATAACAATAAATATTATACAATTATTTTGATGAATAATGTTCGACATATTTAATAAAGAATTTATTCCATAAAATGGCTTTTTGAAAAATTAACCTTTTGATTTATCCGATAAAATTGTTATTTTCAACATGAAATTTCCAGAGATTGAAATGTTTCTCTTATCCTGTGTCGAAGTTTAGAAGATTTAGATAGTCTGTCAGTGTCTGGAAATGTTCAGCAGCTATTTGGTTCATCTTTGAACGATTTAATTTACAATGCAAATAATAAATAAATAAAATTTAAAATATTCTCGAGATTTTTCATAAACAAATTTTCGAGAAATAAGATTCTCGAAATTTAAAAATAAACAAAAAATCTAGAAAAGAAAATCACAATCATTCTGAATTCTCGGGACGAAAACACACAGTACGTAATGATCGTAGAACAATGACGGATGTGAAAAAATCCCATATTGACTTTATTGGATCGTTAAAAAGTGAAAAAAAGAAACCATCTTATGATATATAAAAAATTTTCCTCATTAATATAACCGAAGTTATACGAATACGGTATAACGACGATTCTGATTTGCGATCGTAGAACAATGCAGCGTGTGTAAAAACGTCGTTGTACTGCGCTGACTATATTTGAGGTTTGAAAGTTATCAACTTTAAATAACTAACCCAAGTTTCAAAGGAAAATCTTTTGTAGTCATCGAGCTATGACATAATGTGTCTTTATGTAAATAAAACTTCAAACTGCTCTCCTGCAAACTTGAGAAAAATCACATGCGTCGTTATTCTACGATTATGACGAGAATGCGACGCAGTAAGATATTTATTTTTCGCGTACCGCTTCGACGTGATGATTTCATTTGAGATTTCCGCCTTGAAGTAATTTTATCATCAATTAATTAATACAATTGTTTTTACTTCATGTTTCTGTTCATTAGTGGTACATTTTCTGTACATTCACAGGCACGCTCATGCTGTAAGACATCTAAACTGTTTGTTGCCTTGGCCCGTGGCTGCGGTGCCCAAATGGCGTCCAGCACCGAGGCTAATTGCATTAGTTCCCTGTACGGCTTCTGGCGGACAATCCACCAATCAAATACAGCCCCAATGAGGAGTTTGTCAGACGAATTCTTGACCCGATATTTAAAAACGGGGATCTTTGCCCCATCGAGACGTTCGCGGACGACAGCAGAATGGTAAGACTGATTATAATCAGTTATTAGTTTCTACTAGGGAATGCAATCCCGATCCCGCGAGATCTCGAGGCATTTTACGAGATCAATCTCGAACCGAAAAATCGGACGAGATTATCGGGATTAAAAGAAGCTTTAAAACTTTCATAAGAAAAGAGATGAATCTGTACGAATGTAGGGGAAATAGAGGCTTATATTTAGAATTCGCCTACAATATTGTTTACTTTCAGTGGTCCCCACCAGCGTTGAATCCGAAAGGATATTTTCAGCTGTTGGGCATCTAGCATTTGGAATAAGATGCCGCCTAGATAAAACAATCGACATGCTATACGAAGCTATTTTCAAAATCTGCCATAGATTAAGTGGATGATATAATTTTTTTATGTTTTGTATGTTTAATTGTGTATGTCTGTCTGTAGTGCTTTCAGTAATTACTTAAAACTTATATTCATGTCACATTCAAATAATAAAAATAGCTTTTTTATATCAACTTAACATAGTAATAAAAAATACTACTAACTCTACTACATTGACTGATTGATGCCTGGAAAAATGCCTACAAAAACTTTATGATGATTAATAATGAATATTTTATTAAAATTGCTGATATAAAAATGCATGAAGTTGTCGTTAATTGCTATTCAGCTCTATAAACAAACAAAAAAAAACACAAAAGTATTCGGGATCCCGATCCCTAGGGATCCCGCGGGATTGGAAATTTAAATCTCGAGGGATCCCGAGTCGGGATTGCATTCCCTAGTTTCTACAATCTCTGGTACGTCCTCTGGTACGTATTTTCAGAAAGGATTCAATCTAAACATCTAAAGACGCTTTATTTTATTTTGATATGTTTTCTTCTAATTAAATTATTCGTTTTATGGTTTCTTCACTTTTAATGTCTTCCGGTACATTGTTGTTGATTTTTTTCGTTGTGTACTTGAATCGTATTCGAGTATTGGCTCAATTTCTGTGTGGTAGATAATTCATTTTGCAATTTTTGTATTGTGTCGATGGATTTCGCAGATAATTTTTTGTATCGTTCATGTTTTCATACATTTAATATACAGGGTGTAACAGAGCTAGTCCGCAATACTTTACAGGTGGATTCCTGCCTTTATTATGAGTCGAAAATGTGCAAGCAACCATTGGCCTTTTTAGAGACAAGCATGCACTAACTTGCCTACAGAACAACCAGAAATCTAACACACAATCTCTTTCCTCGTAGATTCCTGTTTGTTCTATAGGCAGTGCATGCTTATCTCTGACAAGATTAACACGCATGTGATAAATATTGGTGAAAGTTTAACAATTCTATGGTTGTGGTGTATAGTGTTATGAACACAGCAGGGTAGTGTTGGTCCTGACTTTAAATCTGGTGGTTTTTACTCATTTAACTAACACTCTGTTATCTTGATGAGCCAGCGAGTCTTGCCATCTTAATGTCGTCTCTCCAGACATATCCCTGCTTCATCTGTGTGAGTGAGGCCGCTTATCCCGAGACGCACACAGACTGTACACGCGTCCAGATACGATCTGCTCGCACGTGTGTGCGTTTGTCGGTAACGCCGGCTTATTAGACCAATAAAGGCCCTCATTGAAGAGCGCCCGCGCGTCGATCTTGCTCGCGTGTCATTCATCCGAGCAGTACCGGTAGGTGCGCCCAGCACACTCGGGCGCACTTACTCGTCGCTCCAGCCGGCGGAATCGTCTTCTCGGAACCGGCGGGGCCAGGATGAAAGCAGACTGGATGCGGCGGGTGAAACGCGGTCACTCGGGTGTACGTGGTTGCGAGAAGGCGGCGACTGGCCGAGGAGAAATGTGGATGCGAGTAATTAATTATTGGCATTGCGTACACGAGAAAATCTTTTTTAAAGATGGGTACTGTTTCATATGATTTTATTTTTCGTTAACAGGTTTTGATATTCGTTTAGGTACACACAGGGTTATTTGGAAAACATTTATAACCTCAGGACTATATTCCTGCCTTGATTGTGAGTCGTTCAAGCATCAATGGTTATGGACATATGTGACCACAAAGTTTGCATTTTTTTTCAATATATCTGACTTATTTTTTGTAAAACGTTGGACTATCGTTACAGTAAACTTATATCGAATATGAAAATTTTATTACCCTTCATACAAGTCGAATAAAAAAAAGAAAACATTCCAATTGGAATTTTCGCAGGGTTTAGTTCATTTTATTTGACTTGTATTGAAACGAATGAATTTTTCGTAATCGATGTAAGTTGTTGTAATGATAGTTCAACGTTTTGTAAAAAATAAGTCGGAAATATTGAAAAAAAAATGCAAACTTTATATTGCATATCTCCATAACTATTGATATTAGGTCATGATTGCTTGAAGAATTTCGATTCATAATCAAGGCAGGAATATAATTCTGCGAGGTTATTAATGTTTTCCAAATAACCCTGTATAGTGATGTAATTAAACAGAACCTTCGGCCGATTACAAGAAACCCTTATTTTTTAGGAGTGTATGCAATGTATGTATAGGCTAGATAGTAATTCAAGTTGCATGTATGTGTATGTGTGTGCATGCACGCATGTATCACCAGAAACTGAGAGGACACGCCATGAATACATGGCTTGAGGGAAAATGGGTCACCTCTCAAGTTTACCCCCAACATAGTTAGTTTCACTGCGATTTCATCAATTATTAAAATAATTATTTCTAGATTTATTCCAGACATTTTTATCTGATAAGTGGCTCGATGATCTGGGGGCCACATGAGGGCAAGTACTCTCTTATGGTGGAGAAAGTCCAAAAGAAGTTTCTGAGATATCTCTACATCAGAGAGGACGGGCATTATCCTTGGCTTTACCCAACCGAGTTTCTCCAGGGTATGCTTGGCTACAATAGTCTAGAGACTAGAAGGAATGTGTATTTGATTACACATTTTTATCGATTGTTGCGCGGTACGATCGATAATCCTGAAATTATGCAGAGCATTGGTTTGTATGTTCCTGATAATTACATTAGACATCGTCAGCATAGATTGTTTCACATTCCAATATACAGGACCAACCTGCCGATGGTTATGCCTGTTGGAAGAGCCACAGCTATGCTGAACAAAATTGCTTTGGGTATTGATATATTCCATGTGTCTGAGGGGGTTTTCCGAAACGGGATTCTCCTACACCTTTGACCAGATTTTATGTTATTTTTAATTTATTAAATATTTTTATTTTGATATATACTTCCTAATATGTATGCCTTAAAAATTTTGTAATGTACATATTATCAATAAATAAATTGAAATTGAAAAAAAAAAAATTGAAATTGAAAAAAAAAATCTTAAATTAACTCGTATAGCTGGCGTGTCATGGACCAAACCATGAATATCTCATTACTTGTCATTGCTTCAATTCCAGTGAGCGTCGGTGCTATCAATCATCATCTCGGGGTGCATTTTTAGTCTGCCCCTTAATGTGGAGTTTCTCAAACCACGCCAACTTCTATAAATAATCTTTTGAAGTTTTAAATTGAGTCCCCTCTCCAAATGCTTGAGAATGAAAATAATTGTTATGAACCAAACAACAATAAGCGGTATTTCATTTGGAGAACAAAAACTAAAAGTAAACGGTACCTACTTCAAAATGAAAAATGGATTTTTTTTTTCAAAGTGGATTGTTCCGCCTTTTTACACTATTTAATGATGATCGGATCTATTCTCTTTGCGCTATCATAACTACCATGTCCTGACCGCTGTATATTCACTTCATCAATTGACGTGTTAAATATCGTATAAGCAAGTACTAAAATTATTTAAAAGTTGGTAGTAATCAGGTTGTTTCACATGTGTACATGTATTATTTTTTTCATACAGTGTACTTATATTAAATTAATTACTTATTTATATATTTATTTAATTATAATTTATGTATTTACTTTTTTTCTATTTACTTATTCATTTATTTATGCATAGCATTTTTTAAGATTACAACGCATAAGTTACAGAATCATGTACCAACAACATGCACCACACAATGTCAAATTATTTAATATATAATATAATAATTTCAGAAGAAGAAGCTTAGGTTAGGTTAGTTTAGGTCGGTTTAGGTAAGGTTTATTGATGTTAGCAGGATAGGTTAGTTTTAGTGAGATAAGTTACGTTAAAAAAATAATATAAAAAATATTTCTTCTGTATGTTACATTTGCTTCTGTGGAGGGATAGCGGGCATGCTATACTAGGATCAGCACTTAATTTTTCCACATTCGCGTTTATTATATGTATTTTATATTTAAAAAAATCTGCTGCCAGTCTGCGTACGCTTCCATAGCGGAGCAGGCATGCTATCTTCGTCATCATTTTCACTTTCATATTTTTCTCCCTGTATTAGTTCATTTTATAAACCTTCCTTCTTCTTCTTCATCATTCAACCAATAATGAGTCTGCCGCCAGGCTAAAATGCACGCGTCGTCGTGCAACGTGTATGCTAGTATTAAATTAAAGCTAAACGCTATGATTATATTTAAAAAAAATTATCGTTCAGTTTCATTAAGATAATAATTTATCATTTCTAATTGGTATGTGTTGTCGGATACGGTTTTGAACAGTCGCACTTTACCTGGTGTTGGCACGGTGTAATTCGACTAATATTCTGTTACGCTTATCACTTGGCCTGGTGCCATGCCTGCATTTTTTGATGTACTAAATATGAACTTGTATACACTTTCTCCGGCCAACTGCTTGTTTGTTGTACAACATCAGGAAAATAGAAGACGAAGTAATAACCAGATAGCTCTAAAAACTACTCCTTCGACGTATTATGTGAAATCTCATAAGATGCCTAACAGCCACTCAAATAACGAACGACCATATCGTTTGATGACCGCTCTCTCTCACAACAATTATCCTACGCCTAGGAACAACTGTGCTTTCTGTACGAGAACCATAAATGTTTCCTATCGCTGTCAGCAAGAAAGACACTTAAGACGTGTCGTGTTGTCTACATCTAGCGCCATTATGTCGACGACGTCAGGAAGCATCCCACCCCTTCCTTAATTTACAAAGTGCATTGCTTATTTTTAAACAGTAGGTCATATACAAATTACAAAACATTGACATAGGCAGGCATGACACTGGCTTCTTACACTGAGAGTTCCGGGTTCGATTCCCGGTGAGATCACAATAAATCTATGTAATTTAATCAAGCTTGGGTGTTTTTGTGATATTATAGCAGTAATTGAGCCTCTTGGAGGCGAAGCTTTTAAAAAATAAAAATGGTATTTTTCATTAAAATTAACAGTGTGTTGATCAAAAGAAAGAGCTCCATTTTAACTGAAGGAAACAGTGGAAATCAAAGAAAGCTCCTATTCTCTTATTTCAGTATTCAGAGATACCAAATTTCCTAACCGTAGAGAAAAACTGGCAGAAGGAGGTATTTTGTATATGATCAAGTGTATAGCTCAAATGTATAGGATTGCGAGGTCCAAACACTTAACACAGCTCCCATTCTCCAATACGTAATGCTATTCATTTTTAAAATTATTTTTATTAAATTTATACACATTTTCTATTGTCATAGATCGTGCCAAGCCTTGTACAGCTTGTCGGCACGTTTCTTTTCCATTTTCTTGCATAAGTACATGCATATTTAGTTATAGATAAATAATATATATTGAGGCCAACAATATGAGGCATGTGATCTGCAAATTTCCAGAGTCAATTTATTTAGTAGGAATTTCCTTATTTCTCTACAAGGAGAGCCTTGTAGGTTGGGTGATATTCTTGACGTGCTCCGATATTTTATTGAAGAGTCGTGGTACACTACGTACCTACTACTTGATTTTTTCACACTGAGTTGCCAATCTATTTTTGATTTGCCGATTTCTATGGCTATGATTTACTAGTTCCCTTTCGGAAACGATTTTTTTTTGTAATAAACGGATTCTTTATTACCAAAAAAAAACTTCAATATTTCATTTTCTTAATTATTCTGTCAATTTTGTCGACGCAATCTAGCCTTGCTAGAAGAATTGCGTCTTTAGAGTTTCTTTTCGCATTCATGCTCTGTTTTCCGTGCAATCACTTCCCGCCCAATTTGCATTTTAATTGCGAGCGATTTGCGAATATTCCGGCACAATGGACTCCGAGTGTCGAATATTTTAGACAATCTCTCATTTCGCAAGCGCCGTTAGTATCTTTAGAATTTTAGCCTTCCCTCGGTTTTTTGCGCATTTTAGAACGGAAGAATTAATTAAGCAGCTCCGACGTGGAAACGTGTTAATTATTGTAATTTTACGACACTGACACGGTTATAATTAACCTTTTTTTCTATTGTTTTTATTGCTCTTATTCACAAATGTTTATGTGAGTATTTAAATTCTTGGAATGCAAAAAGTCACGTACCCATAAAAATTACCTCACCGCTCCAGGCCTTCCTTGTACGACTGAAAAAATTACAATAGCCTAACCATAAGCATTCTTCGGCATGACTGGCTTTTCATGCCGGGGTTTCCAGGTTCGATTTCTGGTGAAGTCATGACACAACTGGTGTAACGCGTGGAAATTTTGTTAAAACTTATTTTTTATTTTATTTATTTATTTAAAAATATATATAATATTTTATTACAATGATACCTAGAAAATGTTTACAATCATTTTTTTTTGTTAACTAAAGAATGTTTCGTTGTATAACCCTTGTCATTGAACTGTTGCAACTTTAAATATGTTAAAATGAGAGACAGCTGAAGTGCAGCGTACACGACACCAGAAATACCCTGAGTTTGAAATGTAGAAGTAAGGTGAGTCCCATTCTTCTCCGACTGAGCAAAAACTGGTGGTGACGAGGAGTTCTGATGGAAGCATCAGAACCTAACGTCATAGTATATAGGTACCTTTCCCAAAAGAATTATGATTCTTGTGTGTGGTGAGGAAACTTATTTGTTATTTGTTTTAAATCATACGTGAGTTGCATTGTCTCATTATTGAAATTTTGCAATGAAGATTTGAGAAATGGAAACTGCAACAAACATGTGTAATATTTACAAACATAGAAAAGTAAGCTAGTAAAATGTTATAATTTTATACAAGTATTTTTTACTGTTTCTATACGTTTAATGTGATTCAAATGTTTACTATTTATTCTTCATAACGTTTCCTTACGTAACGAACATATTCAAATATAAACAATCTAGATCTCCATATCGAAGTATATTCGGAATTGAAGAAAGGTAAGAAACTTGTTTTACCCGTTATTTGCCAAAATCTCCCGTACTCAAATGTCATAATATCCAAATCTTCTTACCTGCTGTAGTGTACATGTAGAGAAACTATTTCAAGTTTGATACAAGTTTGGAGGTCGCTGGCTCTTAGGGCCAGTTATTTGATCAGGAGTAGTTAAGGAAAAACATAGATTTTTGCGTTCTCCACCAATCAAAACACCTGTTTTCGTAAAAATCTATGCTTTTTGATTAACTCTTACTCTAACTTCTAATCAAACAACAGGCCCTTATTCTATAATAATACTTTTACCGCAAATGTCATTTTATTCTCATCTTTATCTAGCAATAGTATAACGCCTGTATCTACGTAATACGACTACAAAACAAAATAATATATAAATATAAATGTAGTTTTCTGGTATTTTCGCACGTCTGGTATAATTCTGTTTATTTTGCGAGACCTTGAGTCGCACCTGCTGCAATGTTTTGCCAAAACATTAAAAATGTAATAAATGTGTTTATTTTCGTCTGCGAATCGAAGGCGACTTTGACATTGAAATGCTGTTCGCGGGAATGGCATCATTTTTCTTTATTTTGCAGGACCGTAATGGCGTATTTTTTCTCGAACATTCGAACTATTTACGACCGGGAAAAAGCGGTCGTGGCTAAGCCCAGGTGTCACAAACATAAAAGTTTCCTCAAAACAATGCCTTGAGCCCAAAACACGAAATACATCTCTGGTTTTGTTGTTCCCTCGCTTTTATTTTCTTTGAAAACAGCATTACAAAACTCGGCTTTCGGAGATTTTTGCAATCTGTTTTTTTTTTCTGCAATGGGGGCTTTGATTTACGGAGGCGTTGTAGGCTCTGGGCCAAGTGTGGGTTGGTTATGAAATAGAAAGGATTTACATATTATTATTCTTGAAGTGTCCCAGATGAAGAAATCGGTGGCAGTCCTTTGATGGAAGATGTAAAGAGAATCAGGATGAAGGACAATGATGACTCGGGTTATTTCTGCTCTCTGAAAGACCCTTTCGTTTGGTATGATAGTCAGCATTCTATGAATTATAGGATCTGAATTTTATTTGCTTATACTTGAACTATAAGCGGGCCCAAACTATCTGACAATTCTGGCCATAAACCGATCTCTCACTCCCACTTATACACTACACACTGGTGATGGGAAATAAGCTTATGTGATTATCTGTGATATCCTTCCGTTGGTTTAAGAAGGATCTTTTGTTGGGAAGTCTGGGATCCTCAGTGAAAGTCCAGAATGATCTTCAAGGTTTATTCGTTCCGTAAAAAATACAACAATATCGCGACAAGATACAATTAGCGGTTCTAAATGGCTCTCCAAGTGCGTGCTTTCGTGATGGCTTTTAAATGGCGCGCGCCCGCATGGCGTCTATCTCCCGTCTCTTTCCTGTGCTCAGACAGATGTCAATCCAGATACATTGCACTACCGATTTAAAATTAATTTTGTTTTATTTTAAGTATTTTCTAAATTTTCAAAACGTACTATTTTGAAAATGGTTGGTATATAAAATCACCACGTGCCACTATGTAGTGACATGCATAAGCTATACAAAGTAATAAGGTAAATAGTCCGAAAAAGATATTTTGAATTGTTTTAAATAGAAAATTATAATATAATTCGAATTAGTAGCTTGTTGGTGTGGTGGTTACGATTCTCGCCTAGTGATATAGTGGTCGGTGGGAGGTTCAAGCCCATTTCAGAACACCATCAAACATCCCATTTTCATAGCAGAATCATTCAGCTTAATTTAAAAATAGTAAAAAAATGTTAAAACTATCCCTGCTTTTATATTTTAAACCCAAACACACAGATATAATTATGAAAAAAATATTTACGTGCAATAACTATAGTATATTTACAACTATAAATCTATAGGCGATCATCATCGCTTATCATTTAGCAAACAGCAAACGTTTACATGACATATGCAGGTAGCAAATTATAGAAAAAGCATCCCATCAGAGTCCTACGAATCGTATACTTTTTCTAGAATCAAGGCTTCACTTAGGGATGTGGCGTCCAACAAATCCAAGGAGCATTTTAGTGATTCAGCCCTAGAAGTTTTACGTGTTTGTTTTACGTTCTTGTCATGATTCATGGGACTTAAGAAAGAAGCTTTCTTTTCTTTTCCCGACTAAGTTTTCCGTAAGACACGCCCCAGAAAGCTTGTCACGTGAAGCAATCTTGATCATAATTAATACTATCATATTTTATTATCCAAGATGAAGCCCTCGTTATTTCCCAAGTAGTCCAAGGTTCTGATGAAAGAATATCCTAGAACAAGTGGTGTGGGATATTTATCGTGGGTGGACTGTCTGGCAATATTCATACCGTATCAAACGTACAGATTAGATGAATTCTGTAATTTCAAATTATGTGTATAAACATAAAATGTATTTTGTAGTAAATATATATACAGCATCGTCTCTTTGAGACATCTGTAATATAATATCTTGATAAATGAAGATCCCTTAGTAGATAAAATCCAATATTATGCTCTTGAAAAATATGAAGATACTCAAAATATTGAGAAAAACTGATCTAAAAAGGAGATAAAAAACTAACCCATAAAAACCAAGTCTTTATTTTATTCCCTTTCTCATTAAAACAGGTGTCGCGCCTACTCCACGCGTCGGGTTCGAAAATTAAACCATATATAAATCGTTAAAATTTTGAATAATCCTAAATTGTACTATAATTATTGAATTTTTTTAAACGAAAATTTTTTAGATCATTTTTATCGTCGCCACGAGTCTGCATGCAAAGTTTTAGCTCGATTGGATCACGGGAAAAGGGTTAAAAATCAATCCAAAATTTTTTCGGCAGACAAGCAGACGCTACGAGTTAAAAGAAAGGGAGTAAAAATTGAAATATTTCAGGCGTGTTGTAGTATAAATGTTAATAATATAGAGAAGTTGTAGAACTCAAAAAGTTTTATAAAAAAGTACGCGTAGTATCTACATATATGTTAATGTTAATACACAAAATGATAAAATATTACTAAAAATCTACGCGTGCAAAGCCGCGGGCACAGCTAGTATAATATATAATAGATACCTAATCGTTTTATTTTTATACAAAAATGAAATAGCTCCATGGAGCCAATAATTAAAAATACCTGTATAATACGTGTAACTGTTTTTGCCCCACATTGGAAATTATGACAACTTCATCTAAGCGAATGAAATATTTACATAAAAATACCATGTTTTAAATTTATTTACACAAATATCACACGGCCTTACAAAATAAACGATAAATTATCCGTAAACTACCGCGACTGAGCGCGTATATAAACAAACATGTAATTTTTATCGATCGCGCTCCATATTGCAGGTAGGTACCGCATTTCAAATTACATTGTTCCGCATGTTTTAAAATAATTACGTTCGTTAAACTGAACACTATTTGAACTGTAAACAGTTTAATGTCGGGTTTCTTTTTTAATTTACGACGTACGTAGGTACCCGGCTTTATTTGGCCAATGGGTATCGGCCCAACAATGAGAGATTCGTATCTCCGTGATAACTTATGGTCATTGTCACGCTCGGGGAACATTTTTGTTTATGGTTAATGGCGGGCGTTTCCTCCCGCGGTTTGAATTTTTGAAATTCGAATTTGAAACGCGTACGTCCCTAATTTGAATTTGTTTGTGTTGCGGCGCGCCTCCTTATTGCGTATGTCTAGGATGTCGCCTTCGCGGATGGGTATTGTAATGCCCGCTGTACATGCCTCAACGAATATGTTTATTTTTTCACCATTAAATTTGCTATTGTACGTTCTGATTCATGTGCCGTCTTTATCCTATTTATTTATCCGGTGAAAGATGTATCATACACCGGCATTTTGGATTTCTTTCTACGTACAAACCTACATTACTGCTGCCTTCTATCTTCCTCTGTACGATGTTTTATATGAGATAGTCGCGTCTACTCTATTATATAAGGTAACATTGTACTCTTCGTCAATTCTGACGTGATGAATCTTATAATAATATATGAAGAGTTAAAGTTTGTAAGTTTGGATGTAGGAGGTAATCAAAAACCGAAACTAATAATCCGATTTCAAAAATTCTTTCACCAGTATTTTAAATAGATTTTCAGGGTGGACACAGGCTATATATTTTTCCGTTAAAATAAAAGGATTTTTCGTGGTGACCTATTTAAAACTAAAGTTGACGAAAAAATGGTCAAGCGACGCGTTTTTTTTTACGAACTCTGCCTTAACGGTAAGAGATGTATAAATAATTTCTATAGAGAAGTTGTAGAACTCAGAAAGTTCTATAAAAATCGTTGACGTCATGTATCTAAATGTTAAGATTAATACATAAAATAATAAAATATGACTAAAAGTTACTAAAAATCTACGCGTGAGAAGCCGCGCGGATAAGCTAGTAATGAGATATTCTTTAATAAACTAACTAACCAACTAACCATCACGCCGTTTCCCGCACGGGTAGGCAGAAAGGATCGAACGCCACACTCTTCTACCTATATTGACACACTACTTTTACTTCGGCTACATTCACACATCTTCTCATACAAGTTCTACGGTTGTTGAGGCTTTTAACAGATTCATCCTCGAATACTTGTTGTATCTGAACGTGCCATGTCTTTCGCGGATGTCCTTTATTCCTGTTGCCTACAACACTCGCCCCATATATTTTCTTAACCACCCTTCCCCTTTCCTCAGTCATACCTTCTGTATGACCAAACCATCTCAGCATTCTTTTCTTTATTCTATCTACCACACTACAGCCAGCATTACATTAATTTCAGAATATTTTTGAGTATGTCCAAATTTTTCAGAACAGAACTGGATTTTTGTTACAGGGAATATAACTATGCCTGTGGTCATTTAATGGGAATGGTCATTTGGTGCCTACCGCGCTGAGGATTGTTGCAACTCATATGTGAAACGTGGCGCACAATTTAAATATATATAAAACTTCCAACAATAATAGACATAGTATTCTATCATGGGTGGAAATGGCGAACGTTACATTGTGTAAAGTGATCACTTAAGCCAACCGTACGATAGGTCGTAAGCCCTATGTACACCCAAAAAGACTTCTATACCTACTTTCCCTTAAACATACAGTTTCGTCTCTGTGAGACATCTATATATACATTGATTGATTACATTAATTTGTTCATTCCTCACTTTATCGACCAAAGATTTTCTACACAAGCGTGTTAGTAACCGCATTTCCACCGCATTCAGTCTACTGTCATTCCATTTTTGCCAGTTGCAGCCTTCGATTCTCCACATACATCAGAGTTGGCACTAGAACGCCATTATGTACCGCTAGTCTTGCTTCCTATTCGCGGGCGAGCCATGGGAAGAAAACGCCCTCTGTCGATTGGTATTCAAATGGTTAACATCAAACAAAGGAAACGCGGTCACTCAGATGAATACGTGTCAGAAATACCTATCGCGTCTTAGTGAAGGAAATGTAAAAAAAATGATAAAGTAAAAATTGTTGAAATATTACACATCAAGGTTACGCCGACGATAATTTTGTGGATGTGTCGTTTTTTAATTTTTTTTGTATTTCCGTGTACGTTTGCCAGTGGGAGTGGATAGTAGCGTAATATCTGCGTTTTCATTGTGGTGGCATGTGTAAAAAATGAATACATTCATGAATATTTGTTGTATTTTTTGTATATGTACATTATTTTTAATGTCTTTGATCTCGTCGTCTACGTGGGAAGAGCGGCACATGTTTCTCGCCAGATCCATCTGAATTATGATCCACGCATATTTTTTTAGATGCCGAGGAATACTTGAATACTGCGCTAGTTGCTTGGTTATTAATTAAACTTACTAATATCCCCAAGATGTATGTTATCTACCTACATAATGTCTGTGGAATATTCGGTCACAGCTATGTAAAAATAATGTTTATGAAACTTTATTAAAAGACATGAATGATTCAAATCTTACAATAAAAATTATAAAAACTAAAATCAAAAATGTGTGGATAGAAACTCGGGAACAGTTTTGATTTATTGGTTCACTTGAATTTCCTGTTTCAGTTTGTAAAGTTTCCATTTTGAACAAGAGCGTCTCTGTTCTATGACAAGAGTATGCCAGTAATAAGCATGTATGTTTGATTTTAGCTTTGAGCATGCTCATTCATGAGCTCGCTTAAAATAAGCATGCTAATAACGAGCAAGTGTGTACAGTTGTTAGAGTATGCTAGTTTTGAGCATGATAATGACCATGCTCAAAAATAACTATGTGTATCGTTACCTGTATAATAATATGTCGTTGACATCGTTGGCACATTTCGTCTTTCTAAAGCGACAGTTAGCTACAGATATCGATACTATGATTATTTTCGCATCTTGACGAGATCTCGCGATATCTGTGCATAGTCACATCTAACAGAAACCGACTCAAACGACATTGTAACACGTTTGACCTATCAGAGAATCGCAAACTCTAAACAGGTATACGTGCAAATATCTCCATCAGCAAAGAGTAACAGGTCCATAAATTATACATACATTCGTATGTATTATATATACTCCAAGCACCGTGTTCTTGCTAGATTTTATTAATCACCATTCTTTTTCAAACTAACGAGGTAAGTTATGGTGGTTAACATTGCATGTGTAGTAAAAATCAAATTAAGTAATTAAAATTTGATTTGACTAAAAAAATAATGATTTTATTATGTTTCAATGCTCTTCTGAACAATTGCTGCAATGAGATTTGAGATAATTTAATTTTCTAGGAGTCATGTATCCAAATTATGAGCACTTAATATTAATAATAAGAATTTCCTAATGGTACCTACTAATTAAGTACTAGGCACACATATTTTTTATATGAACATTTTTCTGTGTATCTCTAACTTGATTCTTGTATGTATTAATTAATCAATTGACGAAATTGAGATAAACATATTTGTAACTTTTTTTTAGCAAGAGTGAAGATTTAGAATTGCTTCTGATAAAATGTTTTTTTTAAATACATGCATATTGCATTTTATAAACCTTAAAAAAACTTTTACTATATATATATATGTTTCGGTCACGAGTTAAGGCTATGAGAACCATCGCCATCTAGCTTCTTGGTTGCGTTAGTGACATCGTTAAATATAGAATTATGCATTTTTATTTATTTTTTATACCTCATTATTATATTTTATAAACCTCCTCCCTATTGCACCCTCTAACAGCATTCATCGGTGACAGACATTGTTTACTTAGAGAATTATGTATTTTTATTAAGCTTACTAATTTTCTAAAACTAACTAGTTTTTTTCCTGTTATATTCTCGTCATATCTAGCGTAACTTATCTCAGAATTAATTATCTAATATTTTGCATAAAAATATTTAAAAAATCGTTTAGAAAGAATGTTACAAATAGAAAAATACTGCAGTTTCCACTGAATGATCCCGGAACATGCTATTGCCGATTACGCCACAGTACCACTGTAAATTATCGTGAAATTCTGTAATGTTAATTTTTTAGTAAGACATATATTTTTCCGCTTGTCATCATTTTGGTTTGCCTGCGGGCATGAGACAATAAGTTGTCATGACATTTGAAATGACACAGGAAGGAACGATGCAGACACCTCTGCCTGCGCCAACTGTCGATGAATTATGAATTATTGTCTATTTATAAATTATGCTATTTTGGTCTAGGAAAGTGTTCAAACTTCCGCCTGCGCACGCTGACGTGAAGGTTTTCTGAACGGCGTTCACAATATATCAATAGTCGTGTAAATACTTGAAATGTCCATGTTGTACAAAGATAATACGTATAGCCATGAATTCGCAGTGTTTGGCGTATTGAATGATGAAGATGATAAGGCGTGTGAATGATAAAATGGTATAATAAGAAGTCGTGAAGGCGAACAAGAGAAGTCTCACCACGAGGCAAAACAATAAATTCTGAAAGAGATTAGCACCAGCAGTTTGCAGAATCATCGAGCTGAACCATCGAGTTTGAAACTATATTTTGGTGAAAGATGTGCATTAGGATGTGGAGCTTAGAGTGTAGTATCAGAGCTAGCAGCAGAAACTTGGCCGGTAGATTCCTGCCTATGTTTTTAGTCTAAAATGTTCAAGCAACCGTGAGCTAATATTTATGAAGATATGCAATAACAAAGTTTGCATTTTTTTTTTCAATATTTCTGACATATTTTTTATAAAACGTTGAAGTATCATTACAGTAACTTGTATCGATCATGAAAAATTCATTCGTTTCATATTAGGTCATAGTTGCTTGAACATTTTAGTCTCATAACATAGGCAGGAATCTCCCGGCCAAGTTTCTGCTGCTAGCTCTGGTACATCCTGTATGTATACTCTATATACTCTAAGATGTGGAGCGTTTTGTTCATTTTCTCTACCTACAGTACGTAAATAGTCAATTTTCTTCTTCTTCTTCTCTTGTGTTTCTGTTGAACGGACGTGTTGCAGGGGGATCCAAATAAAACACAAAAAAGTCACTAAACACAAACTTTAGTAAGATCACTGTTCTGTAATTAACACTATCTTTGGGTTAGCTAGAACAACTTGCTCACTGTTGTTTATAGCATAGATTCACAGTTCGCTATTATAGTTCACTATTCGCCCACATCTGTGGCTTTTGCTCGCCGTCAAAACAAAAACTAAACTGACAGCGCTCCCACGACGCAATTTATAAGGACTTCTAAAAATTTTCTGATGTACAGGGTGTAACAGAGCTAGTCAAAAATACTTTACAGATGGATTCCTGCCTTGATTATGAGTCGAAAATGTTCAAGATGCCATGATCTAATATCTAGTTAGTTAGTTAGGAGATACGCGACGTGAAAGTTTTTTAAAAAAAATATTTCTGACTTATTTTTTGCAAATCGTTGGACTATCATTACAGTAACTTAAATCTAATATGAAAAATTCATTCCCATTAATACAAGTCAAATAAAATTACAATTGGAAAACATTTCAATTATAATTTTTTCAGGTTTTTTATATTTTTTTTAACTTTTATTGAAAAAAAAAGATTTTTTCGTAAAAGATATAAGTAATGATAGTTCAACGAATAGTAAAAAATAAATCAGAAATATTGATGAAATGCCAAATTTGATATTGCATAACTCCATAACCATTGACATTTAGATCAGGACCTAATTAATGATCATGCTTGCTTGAACATTTTCGACTCATAATCAATCCGACCGGCTTCCAGCTCGTAAACATTCTAAAGCGTTCAGACTGGTCTAAAACCTTCGATTACGTGCGGTTCTTAATTCTGTTCTTAATTCTGAATGTTTTCCAAAATATATGCTCACATACGTGCGTCTTCAATGTACTGACTGCACACGCCCGGTGCCATCTATTGACCCCTTGAACAATTACCCGATCTTCGCCGCACCGGCGCGTGACGGAAGGACGAGCGTCGACCAATCAGGGCGCCGACAGCAATTAAAAGAGTGGAACATGTCCTCCGCGCGGATGACGTCACAGACTTCCTGGTCCTGTCTTGCGGTGACGCAACCGACGTATTGTTTCGGTGATTTATTTTCCATTTTGTCTGACAATCGGCGACCATTTGCATTTTTGGCTGGGTTATTGCTTCCTGTAATGGCGGGCGCGAAGATAGTTGGCATATCTCACCAGTGGCGCACGAAATAGGTCTATTAACTACATTAAATAGGTCTACAACTCTTTTACCAAAGACACACACAATAATTGGCGAAAAATACTTTACATAGATACAATATCAACGATATTCCCAGAAAAATACCAAATAATATAAAACCAGCTTTCTACACTGACAATACAATCGAAAAACAATTAAAAAATAATAAATCGAAAAATCCTAACAAATTACACTGTAGTGGTATTTATAAACTAGAATGTGGGGATTGTGAGATGCCATATATAGTTAGGACAGGCGGATCAATTGAAAAAAGATTTAAAGAACATAAAAGGTGCCTCACAAATCACAATTTTTCAGAATACGCCAATCATATTATAGAAAATAACCACACTTTCAGCTATACAAAAATACACATCCTACATAAACAGACATACGGCCTTAAACAAAATAATTTAGAAACACTTGAAATTCATAATAACATAATCAATAATCAAATACAACCCTTCACATCACCCCTTCTTACAATGTTCCCGATCTCCCACCACCTAGATACCCCCTCCACTTCTACCGAATCCACAACTCACACACCAGACAACCACTCCTACATATCTCAGTCTTAATTCACCTGATGAAGGAAACGGACGTTTCCGAAACATGTAGTGAAACAGGTGCTCAAATATACGTGGAAAAAAACAAAGTTCATTGTTTTATTTCATCATTTGTTGAAATAGGTCTATTTTTATTTTAAATTTTCCTCCCTTTAAGGCACATTTAAAATTGATGGTGCAGTGTCAATATAATTCCATTTTTTCCTTGATTGTGCCCAATTGTAAAGAATGCATAAAATACAATTGGCACACACGGGGAAAATGATTGTATGAAGGCGTATTCGATCTTGATTGGTAAGCAAATAATGAAATGGCGCTTGCTAAGGGATGATGGAAGCAGATGGCCTTCGATGCCCGTAGGATAATGGGATGAAAATGATGAAGATGATGATATTTTTTACCCACTATATTCTACGTACTACGTCTTTTTTACTACTATTTTTTCATTAATAATCAATGTTTTTTGCATTTAGATTTTAAATCTGTCACAATAATATTCAATATAGAAGTGGAAGTGGGTACCTACATACTTAGAAGTATTTTAACTCCCATCAAAATTGCATAGAAAAATAAATATTTATAATTAGTGTACATAATTTTTTTTTGCATATACTCACGTACGCGCGGTATAAGTTATACTTTAAAACTAAAATAGTGACAACTAGATATATATTATACTATAGATAATATATATAATATCTATATATAATATAATCTATATATATATAAGTATATATATATCTTATCTATCCTCTTGGTGACGCTCAAAGTATTGAGTTGTAAAAATCTGCACTAATCATTCTCCATTATTTTATCGAGTTTCATGAAGAGAATACAAACTCACACAGAAATGTAAACTCGAATATTTAAAATAATTGGGGCAAACAAAAACTCTCTTAAATTAATGGTTCGCGTCTTAGATAAGCCCTGCTCTTGTAGTATATTTTTGGCTGGCTAGAGAGAATCGGTGGCTATGTCGTGTAGTTGCCGTCCATGCGTCCGAGGTTCGAATCTTTCTCCAGCCGCGTAATACACTGAAAGTTTTCAGGTGTATTTCGTGGTCTCGCATTTTTGCTACATACCCGCTACACGCATTCCCTCTACAATTAAAATTTTACCCTCAATGCTTCAAAAGAAGATAACTTCAAAAATTATAAATGAATCATTTTAAAACTATATTTCCCTTCATTGTTCACTAGTTGCATACATCTAGTATAATAAAAGTTTTATAATATATATTTGTTATATGTACATTTAATCATTTTAAATAATTGTAATTTAATAAACGTAGTGTGGATATTATTAAACATAATTTTTCTATTTTTTAAACCAGTTATTATTCTACATGCTGTGATTACATCACTCCCGATAATAACCATTAAAATGTGTCCCGAATGTTCGACTTCGACATAAAACTACCCACGGTCAAATAACCCGGAAGAAATTCAATTACCATCCTACGGTCGTCAAAAGGTTATTTTCATTGGTTCCATCCCATAAATACTTGAGAAACTCTACAGTTATAATCGAAATATTATTGTAATCAAGATAACACAAGTGTATATGCATATTTTTAATACTATGTCTACTCAACAATAAACATAAAACTCAACAACTCCCGAAATAACAAATATCAAAATTCATAAATGTAGAAAAGTGTTATTTATGGAGATATTAATAAATATTAATATGAGTACATATATGGATGGGTTTTGCAACAATGAGTTAGGTCATACTTAATTTAATACAAGATATTAGGCGTACAAAATTTGTTACTTATTATAAAAAATATCTGCTTTACTATGTTTCATAATAGAGAGAATTGTTTAAATGAAAGGTTCTTAAACTCATATATCACTATTTTTGGTTATTTTGGAGGATAGTTGGTCAACTAAATTTGGAATTAAAAATACTTTGCAAACGTAAAATATTTTTGCAAACTAATATGATTTTGAGATTAATACATTAAATTAGAACGCTGTACCTACAATAATTAACCTTTTCGTTGTTCGATAGTGATTCCTCCGATTAATATTATAATGAACGATTATAAAAAAAAAGATTTATGTATTTTACGAGAAAGATGTATTTTATTTCATTATTTATTATTTATTAAATCCCAAAAGAAAATATACAAAATATAATATATTTAACATACATTATGAGTATATTAAATCCTATAAAGGTATATACATATACCTATACATAGGTTCGGGAGATGAGAAGTTAGACATGTGTAACGATTTACACACGACTAAAACTCAATAAAAACTATATAAATTAGTATCTTGTGACTAATATTAATACCTAGCTTTCAAAATAGTGACTCGAATGATAATTGTATGATGATTACAATGTACATTTATAAGGATATCAGATGTTCTTGTGTTTCGATTATCCATTTTTTTTTGTTTTTAGTTGACTTGTTTACTTCGGTTACAATTTTTAGTTCGGTGGGTAATAGATTGAAGTATTTAGTAGCTATATATAAGGGAATTATACAGTACATTGTTTTAGTAATTTTGGGCCCTTGTATTAATTTATGCCTGGATCTACCATTATAGTTAGTAAATTTTTGAGTACAGTCATTGAAATAATACTTCAAACTGTCTAGTACAAACTTTTGTCTAACATTTAATAGAAAACTTTGCCCTAATCCTATTTTTTTGCATATTCTTTTTTGCATGTAGAATATTGGTTCGATAGCGTTTTTGTAGCCACCGGCCCACGCAATGATGCCATAGTTAATGGTACTTTCGAACAAAGCATGGTATATGTGTATTTTAAGATTTATTTATATGTATTACTTATTATAGATTTGGATTTATACATACATCGTGATCATGCATATGAACTCGTTGATTGTTGAAGCTTCTGATAGCACCGTCCTTCAATATCTGGTCTACCTGATCATGCCAGGACATTTGAGAGCGACATTTATCTAAGCTGCTTAAACTATCGTTGCAAATAAAAATATGTTAAAGGATTTTGTGCACAACAACATCCGTATATAATTGAGGAGTATAAAAGCAAAGGCGGCGATATCCAAAATATTACAAAAAATGGTTTGAATGCAGTCAACGAGAATTACTAGTTTAGAAAATGTACTGAATTCTATATTTTATGTATCTATCCCTTCAAAAATCATATTTCATATTTTTGATTAGCAATCCTCGACGACTGCATTTTTTTTGCACACTGCTGGCCTTGCTTTTACACCCACAATTAAAAAAGTGTTTTTTCGATTAATTTTTAAAACAACGAACGGTTAGAAGAGCTTTTATTTTCCCGTCATCATTTACGGTTTATACCTAGAACTAACAATACACTAATAAATTCGCTTTTAAGTGCTGGATAAGCGAAAACAAAAGAAATAGGAACATTAAGCGTGCCTACGCCACTGTTGAACAACAAGCTAAAGTTGGAATTTATAGCTATGTTTAATTCGCTTATCTAAATTGTACAGCTAAAATAATGCTAACCAGCCCGTGCTTTATCGGGCGAATGGGCGACAAAGCCATTCGGCACATTGTGGGAAATTTTGAATAGTGGGAAAACCGAATGAAAATCAAATTAACCACAATAGATTGGAAAGGTACATAGTTAGCTTTATAATAAAACGAAAGCTGATTTTATCATACGCCAAATGCGTTTGATTTAATCGACCTGACACCACGTTCTCTCTGCCAGGATGTCTGCTGATATTTTGTGGTCCCTCGGAGGTAGGATAACCATGCGTTGTCTAAAAGGAGCACATGTCCTTTTTACCTTTTTCAAAATCTATATACCGCGATTAAATAAACCATTTTTGCAAATAGTTACCTTTTAAATTTGTTTCCAGATTAAGTCCTATTTAGTTTTCGACTCCCATATACATATTTTTTAGATTTTCTTTTAAATGTTTATACTTTCAATTTAATTTTTAGTGTACCTTGTAGCCTAATAAAGGGAGCATTGCCCCGAAACATGTTGATTATTAAAAATAGTGATTCCGTATTAAGTAGGTACTTTCTTTTTATTAATATAAATAATGTTATCCTATTACAAACATATTAAAAATGTTAAGAAATTTAGCTACACTTGAAGAAGTTCAATACTTCTCTGTCTACAAAGCACAGTTTATAAATTCTTTCTAGCAACATTTCTTTACATTCTACTGCCTCTATTTGCTGTTTCCATGTTCCCCTACTCAGAGGGATTCCATCCTACTGGCCTTCGCTCTGGCACTAACGAGAAAGTCTGATAGATAAGCTGACACCATAAGTTAAGGCGATGAAATAGAAGAAGAATGATAAATAAAATAATTATAAATATTTTTAATTATTTTTTTAATAGATTCAGCAACATTGTAGATTGACATTTAAAAAAAAATTGTTTGTATTATTTGTATATATCTACTTCTTTTATTTGATTAATTACACCAACACGTTTCAGAGAAACCGTTCCATCGTCAGGGTGTTGCAAAACTGTCAAAATATCAGAATAAATAATAAATAATTTAGAAAATCAAGGAACAAAAGACATTTCATTCTGACATTTTGACAGTTATACAACACCCTGACGATGGAAAGGTTTTTCTGAAACATGTTGGTGTAATTAATCAAATAAAAGAAGTAGATATATACAAATAATACAATCAATATATTTTTTTAAATATTTTAATTTTTATTAGCGCTACGGTCATCCATTTAAGCACGCCGACAGGTATACCGATCACTCTGATCAGTCTTAAGTCCCGAAGCACACAATGGTGTGTTTCATCTCCAAGCACTTCACCTCAGTAAAGCCCATTGATATGACGTATCGAAAAAGCCAAGTGTGTCCCGGTCGGATACTTGTATTATTTATCATTATCATCCTGTGGAATTCCTCCTGGTAATATTTGTGATGTAAATACACCGCCGAGGGCCAACCCTCTTACCTCTTAGTATGTGGTCCTTAATTTCCACTGTAAAGGCTCTGATAATAATACATTATGAAAACACCGGGTGTTTCAGCCTTTCTTGTACCACTTCAGTATTTTTTTTTCATTTTTACATTTTTTTTTCAGTATTTGAATTATTTAATTTTTATTAATTTTTTTAATTTTTTGGATATAGTTGCGTTAACTTTTATACCCCACATATATTCTAAATTGTATTTATTGTTGTTATTTTTTAACGTTATAGTTTTATTATCCACCAGGAACTATTTGAATAATGCAACTAAATGATTTGATCACGATTGGGTGTTTTTGAGATGGGTTTTGTTACAGTAATTAGATCTCAAGACCTATTGTAACGATAAAAAATAATAAAAATAAATCCAATTTTGAATATATTGGGGTATATTCGGCAGGAATATATATTTATTTAAATGTTTTGTATCCAGTCACCGAGTACCTCTATTACTAATTTAAAATCTACTGAATTATATGCATCCTATACATTACATCCCTTCCAAAATTACGTTTCTTACAAAGCTATAGGCTATGTTTCCTATAAAATCTCGAATTCAGTACTTACATTATAAATTAGTAATCTTCGATGACTACATTATTATTTTTGGTTATTATTGCCTTTGCTTTGGGGCCATTCAAGTATTACGTAAGCAGCAAAGGGGGATGGGAGGGGTGGGGGTCTTAGCTTTGCTTATTTTCGATGACATGGGGGACGGGGGGTCTGGATGGTGATTACGTCAGCAAGATTTATTTAATTTTTCTGATTTTTCAGCAAAATTTAGTAGATTCTGATTTGAACACATATGAAAACCCTACTTGTCTATACCCGAAAGCGAAAAGTACGTTCGTTAAAATAATTGTCTCCCTATATAATTGATATTGCTTACTCGCTCTCGCGCGATTTTTTATGGTTACGTTAGAAATAACCGAAGTAGAGAAATTGCTGCTCGCGCGCGAAATAAAGTCATCTATTTTTCATCTTTTTTTGTAAAATTTAGTGGATACTGATTTAAACACATATATGGCAACCCTATTTGTATTCTTCTTCTTCTTATTCATGCGCCCTGTCGGGTCCCCCGGAAGCCACCTTCTGGGAGAAAGTTTCCCTGACCAGAGCAGTGCGGAACAGCTCTTCCACGCTTCTTATCCCGGTCCACTCTCGGATGTTTCCAAGCCAGGAATGCCGCCTCCTTCCGATCCCTCTGCGACCCTCAATCTTCCCCTTCATGACCAAATAAAATAAAATACCAAATAAAATAAAAACAATGATTACGTAAGCATAGGAGGAGGAGCTTTGCTTACTTTTGCTGACAAGGGGAGGTTAAAAATTACTTAAAATTTGCTTACGTAATACTTGAATGGCCCCTTTTACCCCATATATCGTCTTTGCCATGGCTATTTGATAAAACAGAGCAATTTATTTATTTATTTTATTTGTTTACACCCATTCGGTACAGGCTTTTACATAAATAATATAATATAAATTTCAAAAAGCACATTAAATAATATCTGTATAGCACCAAAACATGAGTATAAAAATTAAAAATATAAAGTAAAGAGCAGCAATGCGTATAGGCTTTTACATAAAAAATATAACATAAAATTAAAAAGAACATACATTAAACAATATAAGTTATAAATAGCAAAATATAAAAAGTATCAGGAATAGCACCAAAACATGAGTATAGAAATTAAAAATATCAAGTACAGAACAGCCATGTGTATGAAAAATATATATTACCCACCATTACATGTATATATTAACAGTTGAAGTCAGTAACGAAGCAGTATTGCCTCTTTAAGTGTAAAAAAAGTTTACTTTCTCCAGACTGTCGTTGAAAATGTCAACCATACAGCCACATTCATTACCAGTCCCCAATATTCTGTGTATCACAGAATTTGATTGATGGTTAGTATTGCAATTGTGGCAATGGAATGTGGCAATGAAATAATGTCTCAATGGTGGCGTTCTTTTATGAATGGTGGTCAGCGGCCAGCTCACCCTGTGCCTCCAGGGTCGGAAGGTACCCAGCTGCAGCGGCCAGGTTTGGGTTTCACGGTCGTGGCCGCTCCTAATTGAGATGAACCGATGGCGGGTGATGCGGCGGAAAGATATTCGGTACGGACCGTGAGGTCGACAACCCTAAATCGTGGTCCATATTTTTTAACATGCTTAAATCGTAAATATATCGCAAATACATAAAGGCTTTCCTTTGCGTCTAAGATTTCTTTTGAAAGCAATTTTGAAAGGGTTGATATTTGTCAATTTCTTAAAAAATATAACTTTGATTTTATACCTATGTATGTATACCTAATAATTTTACTATAAAAGTACAAATTTTAATGACCAGATGACACGTAGTCAACTGTGCGCTAAATAATTGTCACGAGAAACAGCGAGACCTCTATCGTAGAAGAAGTGAACACTCCACAACAAAGTGCATATAATTTACGACCCCTAAATAAATAATCAGTTATCAGTTAGGCCTACACCTTCGCCGTGATAGGACGCTCTCCTGATGACGCTAAATAAGACTTCGGCGAAATATCGAGATTTGCTTCTCAGTAAAGTATACGGTTCGTATAAAATATCCGTTTTATTTAACACATAAATATGTCCAACGACCGTAATAATAACCTTTACACTTTAAAAACTGTGAAACGTAGTGTGAAAATACGTGTTTGTGGAATATTATGTGAATAAAAAGTACCTGCTTGTAGAATATTCTAGTGACGAATCAATGCAAATTACAGAATACTGTTCCAGTTTAGTTTATATTCAATGACGTTGTTTATAAATAAAATTTTAATTGATGTTAAGTGGTCAAGTGTAAACATTTGCTTTCCACCTTCGCGAATCCGTGACAATAGTATGCAATAATGGAGTTGAAAGATAAAGAAAAAGAAGTAATTGAAACAATAAAATGACGAAAACTTCAATATCTCGGATATCAGATCTTGTAGTGCATTTCATAATGTAGGGGAAGATTGCCGGAAGTCGGGACTCCGAAAGAAGGAGAACATCCTGGCTGAAAAATCTGAGACAGTGGTTTGGCCAGTCTCCTGTAGAGCTTTTCCGGGTCGCAGTAAAAAAACTGATGATAGCCAACGTCCTTCCAAGAGTTAAAATATCTCTCGTATGGGAAACGAAAGACCGCCTTTAACAGAATTTCTCGATAGCGTTAGAGGGAAGACGACCTTTAGGATGACTCATTAGTATATGGAGAGACTCTGCGAAGAAATGTTGAATTACCAATGGACCCAATTAATCGACACAGCAGCGCAAAACAGAGAGCTGTTGAGATGTGCTGTCCAAGCTGTAGCTCCCCGACCTAATTAGGATGAAAGGAATGATGGAAAACTAACTAACTAACTTACCATCACGCCGTTTCCCCGTGGGGGTAAGCGCCTCGCCTATCCACATTCATACATCTTCGCATGCAAGCTCGACGGTTGTTGATTCTTCTAACGGGACCATCTTCCGGCACCTGGTTAATCTGGTCATTCCACGTCTTCTGATTATATATCTATATATAATCTATAGATAATCTTGCCATTCTTTTCTCATTCATTCGCTCAACATGCCCAAACCACCTGAGCGACCCTGTTTTAATTCTATGAATTATGCTACGATCAGCTTTACATTAATTCCTAATATCTTCATTCTTTACTCTATCATACATGGATTTGCCACACATACATTTAAGGGATCTCATCTCCTCTGCATTCAATCTACTTTCGTTCCTCTTCTGCAAAATCGCTAATCTTTTTCAAAAATAAACTTTCATTATATTAATAATTATATTCCCTTTTAAGTAGATATGGTAGATTAATTATGTCACCTCACAATAGCTTAGGTACTTCCCTTTGATATGGATTACCTTAAGTCTTCATTATACTTTTGGCAGAGCAGTTGCAGTCGCCGATAATGATGACACCACAGCCAAAACTGTCCGGCGCCATCGGTTCTGATCTGATGCATTCCTGACGGCTTCCTCAAGTGAGCCGTCGTTGCAAACTTCACTACATTGGTCCATCTACTACATGACTTCTGTAGAGACAGGATCTCTTTCCATTGCATTCTTTCGTGTCTGAAGTACGCGCATTTTTTGGCAATGATAAGATAGGTTAATAAAAAATCACGTCGGTAGAATGATAAGTTTTTAATTTTAAAAAGCTAACAAACCTTGTATAAACTGCATTGATTGTTTTTAAAAGCCTACCGGTTTCGACACCAATGTGCCATCGTCAAGATGGACGCGCAATAACGTCCATAAATTAAATTTGTAAAGAATTCAAAATTTTGGTTGGGTAATGGAGTGGAATTTGACAGGGAGACATTGAAATGTGTAATATATTAAATAATGAGTTATTTGTTAAATTTAATTGGGTATTAATTTTATTAGATTTAGTGTTGAGATACTTTTTTTTTTTAACCTAAGACCTCTATTATTTATAGGTAAAATTTTAATGCCATTTTTTTAAGTGTGGCGTCTCTAATATATGGTGTGAGAATTCTAAGAAATTATTAGTACTTAGACACCTTATGTGTTCTTTTTACTCCCTTTCTTTTAACTCGTAGCGTCTGCGGTTTGTTATCTGCCGCAAAAACTTTGAATCGATTTTTAACCCTTTTCCCGTGATCCAATCGAGCTAAAACTATGCAGGTAGACTCGTGGCGACGATAAAAATAATCTAACACATTTTAGTTTAATTTTTTAAAATAATTATACTATAATTTTGGATTTTTCGAAATTTGAATGTTTTTTTCAAATTGGAATCAATACAAATAAGTAATGATCCCGACGCGTGCAGTAGGCACGAAACCTGATTCAATGAGAAAGGGAGTATAATAAAAACTTGGTTTTTATGGGTTAGTTTTTTTCTAATATTGAAACAATTTACCATTTATCTATATAAAATGCTGAACAGTCATTACAATCAAGTTTATTTATACCGAAATCTATGTGGTTTATACAAAAAAAAATAGTTTTTTGATATTAATAATTATGTTCAACCACAAAGTTATCGCTATAAACATCAAGTATAATAATCTGGCTGTGTGCTGTATCGGGAACTATAATATAAAACTGGAAATATCCTTTCCATTTACAAAAAAAACAAAGTCTTCGCGGCTAGTATAGGAAGAGATTTTGTATACAAATATAAATGCGGAAAATCATATGTCAGAATGCCTCATGATTATTATGCTTGATTGGTTGAACATCACTGGTTTTATCGTTTTTCTACTCAACATCGGAGAGATGAAAAAATCCCTAATACCCCGCCTGATTTATACCCTACGGCAACACTCATCCTTCTCGAACCGATATTTTTTACCAATATTACGTCATTTATTTCTTATCGTTCATTTAATCAAAAGCATATTTAAAAAAATAATAATTACGAAGGTACTTTTAATCGGGTCGATCAAGATTTCACACCTCTTAATATGTTAGGTTCCAATTTATTTCGCCCACCTAATCAAATTTTGTAGCTATAAAATATAATATAATAAGAGAGATTTAGATAAAATTGATGCACTTGCGCGAGAATGATTGGGGTTGCCTTAAGCGTTGTTTGTATATATTAGTTTTGGTAATATAACATGGGCCTACTTTCAATTTAAATAGTATTTAAATGAGTAAGAAGTAGTCTAGAGTAGTAACAAATTTATTTTGTATATCATCCAGAAAATGGTTCCTTGACATATTACATAAATATTTCACTTAGAAAGAATCTATCTTAAAAATATACAGGGTTATTTGTAAAACATTAATAACCTCGCAGGACTATACTCCTGCCTTGATTATGTGTCGAAAATGTTCAAGCTATTATGACCTAATATCAATAGTTAAGGAGATATGCGACATCAAAGTGTGCATTTTTTTTTTTCAATATTACGGACTTATTTTTTGTAAAACGTTGGACTATCATTCCAGTAACTTATATCGAGTATGAAAAATTTATTCCCTTTAATACAAGTCAAATAAAAAAATAAAAACCATCGAATTCCAATTGGAAAACATTCCAATTGGAATTTCATTCATTCCATTTTATTTAACTTGTATTGAAACGAATTAATTTTTCGTAATTGATACTAGTTACTGTAATGATAGTCCAACGTATTACAAAAAATAAGTCAGAAATATTAAAAAAAAAAATGCAAACTTTGATGTCGCATGTCTCCATAACTATTGATATTAGGTCATAATAGCTTGAACATTTTCGACTCATAATCAAGGCAGGAGTATAATCCTGCGAGGTTATTAATGTTTTACAAATAACCCTGTATAGGTGAAGTAGAAGTGTGGCAACCTATAGAAGTCTTCAAATGTTGTTTTATTCACATACATTTAAAAAGAATAGAGATGCGAACACGGAATACGTGTTGCGTCAATATATGTATTATTTTCTAACTGAAGCTAAACGCTCGTGAAACTAGGACTTGCTGGTCTCCTGGAATGGAGATCGGACCACCGACCATTGGATCATTAGGCGAGAGTCATAACCACTAGACCAACAAGCTAATTTTAAGTGCTACTGTATTATTGCGATCTTTTTTAGTGGGATATCTATTTTTCCTGTTGGAAGCAAACATATTTGAACGTCAATGTTTCTCAAATACTCACATACTTGCGTGCTGGATAGTCGCAGGATATGGAATAGTCATTAATGTGTTAGATAGCTGTGAAGCAGAATAATTTAAACTAACTTTAAAAACCACGTACCTCCACTATTTAGTGTATTTTACCGTTATTTTCACTGGTTTCAAACGTACATCGTCACGAAAGTTTAAAACAATAAGAACAACACATTCCTACCTTTCTAGAAAAGTTAAGAAATAAGTAAACTATTCCGGAAACTTCGAGAGCACCGGGTCTTTATAAATACACGACTGCATTGCGCCAAAGACACATTTGTTGTTTTGACAGAAGACAGAATCAGAGCTTAACAATATAAGCTAAAAATGGATAATTAGTGTGGCCAGCGAAATACATTACGAGAGTACCTACGGGTTTTCAATAGTGAAACGTGTGAATATTCTAAGACGAGAATAAAGTGTTCAACAGATGGGTGATAGTGCGAAATTGGTCTGAATTAGATAATACTGCTCTAGTCAAGTTCGTGTTCATTGACTGATGATAAATAAAAACTTTAATTAATTCCATGTGTTTATTTTGTATTTCTGGTATATTTTTTGTAATGTTTGCTTGAAATTTCTCTATGCATTAATATACGACTTGCCATACTGAAAAATGACTCAATCCATTAATACTTGTCGAGCTAATGATAGTGAATCTCTTACATATTCCCTTGCTTATTCGCTGTAGTAGCGAGCCAACTCGCTTATTTTCCGATACATTGCATCCACGCGCACCTAACTGTCAGAACTCAGTCTTTTCGGCGCCATTGCCACCCTCTCGGAGGGAAAACGCAGCGCTCCGATTGGGCGAGACGGTCGCCGTAGAAACGGGGCCATTCGCGGCGGAGACAATGTACCAACGGCGCGGCGCTATGCCTCGGAATGGCGGCATTATGATTCTCCCGCGTAATAATTTAATTTGATCTCCGGCGTTCTAGCGAACGATGCGGCGAACATTGGCGTCGTGGTGAATTTTATGAATCTGTGGATTTAGCGTAGCGATTTTCACACTCAAAAATAGCGCAGGAAATGATGTAATCTTTTAAAGAAAATGTACGGAAGATGCACAGCTACAAGTGGGATAATGAGTTTGTCGAGCGTTTAGCTTTACAATGGTTCAAAGATAAAATTAGAAGATTTGGCAATGCAATTTGGCAGACAATTGCGGTACATGAAACACAATCTCTTACGGCGAATGCGGGAAATGCATACTTGGGTACCTACTATGGACGTGTGCGACAAAAAATCATACTTATATTAATAAAAATGATTTTATGGTGTAATATTAAAAGGGCATGTCAACACTTGATATTGGAAACATTTTTAACCTAAAATATGTTTTTTAGTAGTCTTTTTGGTTAAAAAGAACACTTTTTAAATATAATTAGCCGTACATCCGTGAAAAATCATGGGACATAATAATTGAGTGTTTGTGAGTTTGAAAATTCATGAATAAAAAAACATTTGTTTTTTTTAATGAAATTGGCATTATTCGCTAGGACTTAAAACTAAATATAATAAAACAATAATTCAAAACCCTTGCGTATTAGATTCGGGTGCTCGCGCCTCATCAGTGCTGTTGTAATTCCAGGAAGTTACGGACGTTACAGACAGACAGAAAACGAAATAATTATATTTATATATGCAATGCATAAAATTTACATCTACAGAACAAAAGAATACCATCTGGACTTCCAACAAAATTCAGAATATGTTTGAAGAGACCAAAACAAAATACAATGATCTGCATGATATACGTGTGTGAGACATGTATGACGTTCTTTTAAATGAATGTTGCAAAAATATTCGCTTCTTAATGTTTGTATTTCTCATATTTTAATGGAGCTATAAAATTTAACATGACAATATAATTATATGTGCTCGAGAATAAATTTATTTATGATTTAAGACTTAAGAATTGTCGAATGTTGAAGGCAACTAGAGTCTAGAAGGCAAGTAAAGTCGTGGGCGTCAGAGAAAGACCTTGCATAATCATGAAAATCGTGAATCAATAAGCCTTGTTAAGAGACTTAGTAATTTATTTGTGAAATAGTAAAAGTTGAATCTTGCATCTCCAAGTTTTCTTGATGCCAGAGAAGTGATCCACTCCATCAACGACATCGACCGTGAGCCTGGCAATAGTTTCCATGGAAACGTGGGACAGAGATGTTAGAGAAATATGGTAGTACTAGCTGTAACCCGTCAAAAATGACGCTACTTTTACACGTCGATTCCTTCCTAAAGAATAAGTATTTATGGAAATAAAAAAAGAAAAAAATTATACTATAAAGATGTTACGGATGTTACTCAAAGTTACGACGGACGGTCGGGTGGACAGACAGCGAAATTATTGTAATTTGGATGGGATAGCTCACAACATTACACAGAAAGTAGTTTACGAAATTTGATGCCGAGATTGCAATAATAAATATCGAATAAACTTCTAGAAAATTCAACATTAGAGTAAAGAGCATCGTCATCGTCTAACTAGTAATAACTTTTCAGAATTCGCGAACCACGTCATAGATGGATTTTTTTTATAAATTTCCTTAACAATATCACGTTCACAACCCTTCTCTAAATATTCCCGTTACACCAGTGACTCCTGCTTCTTTTATCAGTACCTAACTAATTATACGTATTGAATGTATTCTATATTTGAATGTTTAATACTTCACCTGTCGATGGGAGGTTCTGTGACTCTTGAAACTCGAGTAGTATAATTTATAATTAAACTCAAGTAGAGTAACAACATTCTATCAATTTTGAAGATTATCATGTATCTTTACAAAGTTAACGCTGGTTCCATTAATAATATGCTATACAGAAAATTTTAATTAGTAGTGTTATATTTATTTTTTCTTAGAAATACTTATAATATTTTTCTTTTTTTGCAGGTATGGACCATTTGAGTACCTACATATAAGATTGAGGGCATCATAGCATAGAGGCTAAATTTTCAGTACAGGTAAATCAATTTTGTTATATATAATATTTACGGCATGTTTAAAAAAATAATTGACGGCGATCTGCCTGCGCTGCTGTTGCTTGATACCTTAGAAAATAAACTAAAATTTTTGAAACGATATTCAGATAAATCGTAATATTGTTAGTCTAATGGTTGAGATACTTGCCTAGTAGTCGGGTGTTCGAGCCTTGTGCCAGGAGATCATTAATTCAGTCCTATTTTCGAACCGCAAGCGTTTAGTTTAGTTTAAAAATAATAAGGATACTAATCTTAGCTTAGTTTATAGAAGTGAAAAATAGTCGCTCAGGTGATTGGGGCATGTTGAGAGAATGAATGAGGAAATAATTTTAAGAAAGATATAAGTTAGAGAGCGACCGCGGAAGACGTGACATGATCTGATTAACCAGATATTGAAAGATGGTCCTGTTAGGAGCCTCAACAATCATCAAGAGAGGGTTGTGTGTCAGGACAGAAGATTGTGGCGCTGCATAAGTTAGTAAGAATATTAATGCGTATTCCGTATACATGTAAACATCATTAATTTAAAAAAAAAATAACTATGCCCTTAGAACTTCGCATCTCACCAGACATTGATTGAAAAAGATATATGGGCAACGTAGAATATATTTTAATATGATTATTTAAATCGGTATACAAATTTAATTTTAAATACAATTTGCAAAACAAGACGGAAATTTGGAAGCACCTTTTCGACTTTTTAGGCCCCCTACCCTACCCCCTAGGACAAGGTGATGAAAATGATAATGAAATGCAATTTATTATGCAAGCCCTAGTATACATCTTTCTCACTTAACTCGTAGCGTCTGCGGTTTGTTTGCCGGAAAAACTTTGGATCGATTTTTAACCCTTTTCCCGTGATCCAATCGAGCTGAAACTTTGCAGGTCGACTCGTGGCGCAATTTAAAATAATGAAAAATATTCGTTAAAAAAAATAATTATAGTATAATTTTGGATTTTTCGAAATTTTAATGTTTTTTTCAAATTGGAAACAATACAAATTAGTAATGAGCCCGACGCGTGCAGTAAGCACGTAACCTGATTCAATGAGAAAGGGAGTATAATAAAAACTTGGTTTGATGAAAGTTACGGGGGCAGACAGTCGGGCGGACGGACGGACAGACTACGAAATCACTATGTTTGATGAAATGAAGAGGAATTTGAATCTCACAACTCAAAGTCATGTTTTAATAACAAATGTAAGAAAACACATTAAATAACATGACGTCTCAATGTCAGCGAAACGTTTCCATTTGTAATTTTTCCACGACGATTACTTCCGTTGTATAATATTTCCGAGCAACGAATAGATATTTTTTTCCAGATTGTACCACAGTCAATCAATCAATGTAACGAAAGCTTACAACAAAATTAAAAAAAACGTTTTTTCAACAGTGATGAAATTTCATTATAAATTCTCGTATTAATTAGTGTAAATGATATTTGAAGGTGATGATATAATTGGTATATTTTTTTATACCATCAATTAAAATTCATTGACGTTTGTAGGTAGCGCCTAACGCAATTGAATTACTTACACGCATTTAAAAAAAATTATACCATACTTGCTTAATATTACGCACTGATCTGGACTAAAATGGGGCCTCTGATTAAGCGCTTGTTCAGACACAGCGGGAACCGTTCAGTTTCAGAATCGCGTTTCAAAACACGCGATTTGTGTCATCTGTTCACACAGCCGCGGTTAATGAGCGATTTGTGCGCGCGAAAATAAACGTCAGTTTGACAGTTCTGGTGCCGTTCTCCATCTTTGAATATCAGAGATATATTTGCTCATTACTTTGTTAACGACGGCCGTGTTCCATGGCAAGACACATAAATATCATTCTGTCAGTTCATTTTTGGTGAATAAATACATACTTCTCTAAAATACTCTTTTTTTCCACCATTTCCAAATATCTCCACCAACTCCTGCCAAGCTTGGTTCTTGGCATATTTGAGTAATCCTCACACTATTACAGGTCTTTTTCCCATATTACAGGTCTTTTCTCCACTTCATCAATAAAAAATTCAGTGTCAAAGCGATCCATAACCATAGAAAAGAGAATATAATCCACGCGTGCTCCTGTTGTGACATGGAACCGTGCGGTGCCCGCAACGCGACTGAACGCTCTCGTAAGGCCCCATAGTAATAGGATCGTGCGGGCGCCGTGCGGGTCTATTTTCTAGCGGTTGGGTTGCGGGCACCGCAGCGGTTGACTAACCGCACGGTTGTGTCTGAACGATCACATACAAACCTAGGTAAATGAGACCCGCACGGGTCTCATGCGATTCTGAAACGGCACGGTTCCCGCTGTGTCTGAACAAGCGCTAAATGGAGGTACGTAAAAACCTCTAGTTCCACTGAGTTCTATAATGAACTTCCTAGCGACATGAAGAAGATCAATAGTATAGGTTTTTCAAGAAACTCAAAGAACTTGTGTTGGAGAGGAGATAGTCATAGAGATAATCACGATATTTCAAGGATTTGATGTGTTTGTCTTCTATAATTTAAAGTTGTCAAGTGTTACATTTATTGTGTATAGTTCATCTGTACTATAGTTATTAAGTAAATATGTATAATGTATAATTTTTCATTTCCCCTTCTACCAGCATTTTTTTGCTGCTTGGGTTTTTCAGCTTATTTTTGTCTTTTTTTAATCATATTTATATTTTTATTTGTATTTAAAATAAAATTAAAAATGAAAAAAAAAAATATTTTCAACAGTTTTTTTAAATAAAATATTTGATTTATTTATTTTTTATTCTATACATGTAATATTTTCAGTCAATATGATTTTGTCCATGTTTATTAAACGATTTCCATATTTGTTTAAATCGTTTAATAATAAAAGAAGTATTGACAAAACATTACTTTGCTTTCCTGTAAAGTTCGAAATAACCACTAACGCCCTTTCGACTTTCTACCCTCGATGTTATTTTTACGTAGATAACGGATTAGCTCGGCTCATAATGAAAAATTCACAGAGAGCTGAATAAAAAACATTAAAAAGAGCAAATAACTCCTCAAGGCCGCCTTTTGCTTAATTAGGACAGATGAATAATCACTGTGCATTCATCCAGTGACATTAATATGACACCGTGCATAATGCACCAGTCTTCATGCAAGTGCCTAGTACCACGTCGTAAACAAATATTTTTGTGTTTAAAATGTGGGTCAAAGTTTACGTTAGTGGCATCTAAACGTATTTCACAATGTAAGTTGATATCGCGGGGCACAATGTAAATACGCCCGATTGACGTCTGAGCTGGTAGACGTGTTTACACAACGCTGAAAGTTATGGAAGCTAAAGCAGCAAAAGACGTGGAAGCCGTTTGAAAACTCACGGAAAACCATTAGCGAGACGTAAATACGGATATCCGAATTTTACGCATCGCCGTAGCGAAACACATGTTTGGCACTGTTATTTTTATTTATTTTTCAACGTGCAGACCATCAGCAGGTCGTTAATGACCCATATAGATAGTCCTAGTATGTCGTTAAATTAGAAAAGATAACACGTGACTCGGGCACCTAATGAAAGAAAATCCTGTACCTATACAGTTGAGTCCATTATTTGGAAAATGAACAAGTTTCCATTTTTATACAGGGTGTAACAGAGCTAGTCCACAACACTTTACAGGTGGATTCCTGCTTTGATTATGAGTCGAAAATGTTCAAGCAACCATGACCTAACGTTAATAGTTGAGGAGATATGCGACATCACAATTTGCACTTTTTAAAAATATTTCTGACTTTTTTTTAAAAAACGTTGAAGTATCATTACATTAACTTATATCAATAACGAAAAATTCATTCGTTAAAAGTCAAATAAAATTAAAAACCATGAAAAAAATTTCAAATTGGAGTGTTTAAATGGAATGAATTTTCACGTTAAATAAAAGTTACTGGCATGATAGTCCAATGTTTTGCAAAAAATAAGTCAGAAATAATGAGAAAAAAAATGCAATCTTTGATGTCGCATATCCCCTTAACTATTGATATTATTAGGTCATGGTTGCTTAAGCATTTTGACTCATAATCAGGGCAGCAATCCACCTGTTAAGTATTGCGGATTAGCTCTGTTATACTTTGTATATTAATTATAAAAAAATATGTAAAATTAAACAAAAATGTGAAAAAATCATTAAAATATCTCTACAAATGAATAAGTAATGAGACTTTAAAGTTGCGCTCCAGTCCAGCGTGTGACGTCACTTGCCCTAGACGACGCGGCTCGTTTGTGCTGGTGTACGCTTATTAGCTAGTACTGTGAGGATCTCGACTAGGTCAAATGACGTCACAGGCGAAGCGAGGTCACTGTTGTACCGCGCTAAAATACGTAAATTTTAATAACCTATTTCTCAGTCACTTAGCGCTTGTTCAGACACAGCGGGAACCGTTCAGTTTCAGAATCGCGTTTCAAAAGACGCGGTTTGTGTCATCTGTTCACACAGCCGCGGTTAATAAGCGATTTGTGCGCGCGAAAATAAACGTCAGTTTGACAGCTCCGGTGCCGTTCTCCATCTTTGAATATCAGAGATATATTCGCTCATTACTTTGTTAACGACGGCCGTGTTCCATGGCAAGACACATAAATATCATTCTGTCAGTTCATTTTTGGTGAATAAATACCTACTTCCCTAAAATACTCTTTTTTTCCACCATTTCCAAATATCTCCACCAACTCCTGCCAAACCTGGTTCTTGGCATATTTGAGTAATCCTCACACTGAAGATCCCATATTACAGGTCTTTTCTCCACTTCATCAATAAAAAGTTCAGTGTAAAGCGATCCATAACCATAGAAAAGAGAATATAATCCACGCGTGCTCCTGTTGTGACATGGGAACCGTGCGGTGCCCGCAACGCGTCTGAACGCTCTCGTAAGGCTCCATAGTAATAGGATCGTGCGGGCGCCGTGCGGGTCTATTTTCTAGCGGTTGGGTTGCGAGCACCGCAGCGGTTGACTAACCGCACGGTTGTGTCTGAACGATCACATACAAACCTAGGTAAATGAGACCCGCACGGATCTCATGCGATTCTGAAACGGCACGGTTCCCGCTGTGTCTGAACAAGCGCTTACTGACGGATTTTAAAAAATTTTCACCGGTTTATTAGTTTTGATGTATATTTTAATTCCATCATGAAACTTCTCGATTAGAAAAATAAACATCGAGTAGACCTCTGTTTAATCCTCGGTGACTGCATTCAAAATATTTTTGGGATATTACTGCCTTTGCTTTTATGCTCCTCATTTGATCTAATTGCAAAATGTGGGACAGCACAAAGCATTGTCAAACGGAAGGTCGTTGGAAATGGGTCAATTTCAGGAGCTAGAAAAGAGCAAACGCCCGGAATGTGACGTAGGATTGTTTGATATATATATATAAATGTGTTTTTCTATTATTATAATTATAAATATATGAGTCAGGAGGGGCTGTGTTCGCCTTCGGATTCAAGGGCGCCGCGTCGCCGGCCAATCAGAGCGCGGCGAAACGGATTATTCAAATATAAATTTGGAACGTACGAAAATGAATGACAGAATTGGATTAGAGTTATCAGAATACGTTACGCGACTTAGCTGTGAAATTTTAATGCATAAATTTAGCGGTCATGCCCGCCTTGACGTTTTCAATTATAGGTAGATATTATTTGAAGTTTAATTTATGTAATTATATCGTAAAATTGTGCAATTTTTAATGATCGCTTTTTCTTCTTTCGCATCCATAGCATTTTAAAGTTCCCTAAAATTATAAAAATATAAATAGAAATGCGTAGATAGGAACACGTGTCACATAAGTGTAGTCATCGTGGCTGTGGAGATAAATGGAACACTAAAAAATATTAAAAAGTTTTATTTGTCAAACAAGGTCACGCAGCAACGTTCTTTAATTTACACTAACTGTCACTAAAAAAATATTTCACACAGTTTCGCACGTAGGTACTGCCTTTCTGACGGATTATAATTCGCTCTTTCTCTGTTGTTGTCACACTGAATCGCCGCACCGTTTCACTTTTCTATGGTGGACTTCTGAGTTGCGCTGTCAAAACAATAACTCACCGCGCGCGCGCCCGCTCGCTTTTTATGCAAAATATGTTGGTTTGTCGAATGTTCGAGATTGTTCTACTACTTTTTTTTACTTTTCCAGTAATTACGAGAATAGCCCAGTCGATTCCAGATTGGCGTGGACCGTTCGAAAGATTTCTATAGTGCGTAATTCTTTCTGATTCTACCAATAATATTTAGCAATGTATTACAATAATTTGAATTTTATTTAAACGCTTGTAAATTTATTTTACTATTTTTTTTGGATGAAATATAAACACAAACGTCTGACATATTGCGTAGAAAATGAAAATAATCCATTAAATTTATACATGAACGCGAATTTATCCACAGGGGTAGGCAGAGAGCCACAATCTTCTGTCCTGGTACATCTTTTTTTCCACTTTCATACATATTGTCATGCTTGAGTTGTCTGTTGTCGAGGCTTTTAACTTGGCCGTCCTCCAATATCAGATGAGGTCGCAGACGCCATCTGTTCTTGTCGCCTTCATCATTCGCCTCATATATTTTCTTTACTATCCCAATGGTAAACATTTTTTTAAATTCTTCTTTTAAAAATTATTTTGTTTATTTAAGGATACATATAGTACAATACATAAAGTTTATGTATTAGTATAATAAATTTTGTTTTAAACATGATCAGTGATTTTAATATGAAGTTATTTCTTTAGTTAATAAGTACTCGATAAGTCGTCTTATCGCCGATGGTGTCTCCTGTTTAGATTAACAATATAATAAATTGCGTGAGAAATGTGTTCTATTAATTTCCAAGTAAATAAAAAAAATACATAAGTATTATTAAAAGAGACCTCCCACTTTCGGACAGATGTCGGATTGGTAAAATATTTATAAATGTATATTGTAATCATAATACAACTATCATTCGAGTCACTATTTTAAAAGCCAAGTGTTAATATTAGTCACTAGTTACTAATATATTGAGTTTTATTCGTGTGTAAATCATTACACATGTCTAACTTCTCATCTCCCGAACCTATGTATAGGTATATGTATATACCTTTATAGGATTTAATATACTCATAATGTATATTATATTTTGTATATTTTCTTTTGGGATTTAATAAATAAATAAATAAATACATTTAGAATTTACTTTAATTACACTAACATAAAATTTACTAATGGCCGGTTGTTTAATCAGCGGTTAGAGTATATAATAATTTAGCAAAAAGCATAGATTTTTACGAAAACATTGGTAGAAAACGCAAAAATCTGTTTTTTTTCTTAACTACTTACTGATCAAATAACCAGCCCTAACTGTACGGATATGCCCCTCTATCACATAGTACCCACACTAACTCAGTTGTAAGCTTATATGAAAAGACCTATACCAGTCTGTAGGAAATTCAAATTCAATTTTTTTTTTCAAATTCAAATGTTTATTCAATGTTCAATGTTACAAATGTTTACAGTGTTTACAAAATTCAATTAAGCTTTTTTTCATTGTTGCTGAGTGTCTTGGCAGCAAGTAAACACTAAATTGATTTGACGCCCTGCCTGCTACACTAGTAATTTACTGTATTATAGCAGACAGTGCTCTTCCAGTAGTATAATGTTCAAGAATATTTATTATTTATATAACATTTGTGAATCAATCTTATTGCCAATTAAAATTAAATAATAGTAATAATTAAATGTTTACAATTTAATAATGGTGTTAATTAATTCTATTATAGACGAAGGAAAAAAAAAGATCTGAATAGGGTATTAATAAAATAAAACAATTAAAAGTATTTATAAAGATGACAGTAAATGTTCTTGTAGGATTAGTATATTTTAAATTTAGTTTATATCGTGGCTTTTAATAGGTTTTGGGCATGCTTCCTTCCCTTTTCATGCAGCCAGAGTTTCACTTTAGAAGAAAAATACGCGAGACTATGGCTACATGTTTTAAGTTTAGTGTTAAGAGTATTGAATGTTTTTGGTGCTTGGAAGAGGTGAAATCTTTGTGAAAATGTTTTTGTGAATTTTGGTACAAGATGGTCGCAGTTCACCTGTGTTATTAGTGTGTCAGTTATATAACATATATAACAATATTGGTTGTGTCCGGTGTGAGGAGCGTCCCCCCAGTTCGCGCCATGTCGAAGCTATAAAGTAGTCCTGTAGGTCCCCGCCGAGTTTTATTGGGCTTTTTTCGCCTCCAAAGTGACACTCACACGCGGGCACTTACTAATGGCGCGGTATAATTTCTCACTGAAACCGTTGGGTGCCGACTCACCCGACCCCACATGTGCTTTCAAGGTTTTTTCCGTGTGATTGTTCATCACCATAATGGTACAAGTTAAAAATAATCCGGAATCATGTACATAACGAAATGATGATTTTAGGACTAGTGATGCAATAATAACTGTGCTACTCTGTAATATACTTCTTTTTACTCCCTTTATATTAATTCTTGGCATCTGCTTGCTTGCCGGCTTGCCGTCAACAAAAACTTTGGATCGATTTTTGACCCTTTTCCCGTGATCTAATCGAGCTGAAACTTTGCAAGCAGACTCGTGGCGACGATCAAGAAGATCTATCAAATTTTCGTTAAAAAAAATTAAGAATTATAGTATAATTTCGGATTTTTAGAAATTTTATTGGCTTTTTCAAATTGGAACCATTGCAAAAGCTACCAACGGCGGCTCGATAATGTCACGGAATATTTAAAATTTGAATTACTCCGTCAGTAGGTATAATAGGTACTTCACTACGAATTTCGAAAATTTATGACAATTGGTTCACAAATGACAGCACACTTCGGTTTTTTGGAAGAAATCAAATAATAAAGAGATATTTTTAGAGATTTCTGACATAGATATTTGTCTAGACATGTTTCATTTTCAGTCAATCAATTATTTAATTACATGATGGTAAACTTAATTTACAAAGAAAGGGAATAAAATAAAAACTTGGTTTCTATGGGTTAGTTTTTTTTCATTTAATTTAATCTTAGCGTGGGGATCTTCCACAACAAATTATATCAAGCATTTAAATATATCGCAAAAGAGCATTATAAAAACCATATTAAAACTTCCAAGAAGAACGCCCTCAATAGAGATTTTCATTTTCAAACATAAAACAAATATATGCCAAGAGCATTCTCTTACAACAATTTAAAGACACAAAACAATAGAACCCCGGCATATAATACGAGAGGCAGCAAAGTACACCAACTTTCAACACGACTTTTGGCCAAAGAAACTACGTTTATTTTGCAACAAAACTCTAGAACATCCTTCCTCCAACCTTTAAAAATATTAAAAAGATTGAAGAGTTCAAAAAAAAGATAAAAGTATGGCTAAATCAAGTCGATGCAGATAAATTAAAAGGAGTATTAAAAACGACGTAGAAATTTCAAAATAGAAAATAAATAGGTACAAACTAGTCTGCCTCAGCACAGGAACCCCTAGTGAGGAGGACTAAGAACACAAATATCAAAAATAACATTGTACATACACACCACAATAGAACCCAATAAAAAAATAAAAGAAATCCATTTATAATGGAGAAAAAAGTTGTTTGTGTGTTTAGAAGCATTTTATATCTCCGCTCCGGCTTAAAATAAGTTACAAATACGTTAATGTTAGTTTCGACTATCAGATAGTGACAATTTTGGTCTTATACGTACTCACATAAAGTACTTAATTGATAGTTTTTTTTATTCTGTGTTATTTAATAATTTCTTCAAAAAGAGCAAAATTACTTTGTGGTGACATTATTAATATAATTAATAAAAATATACTTTCCTTTACCACTTATATATTGAATATATATCAGCATGTTTCAGAGCCATGGTCCCTTCATCAGGATGCAGAGTATACTAACAATGTAGGTGTTTAAGTAGCAATAATTATTCCGAATTTGCGATTCGTACTTTGGTTATGGATCATTCTTTTGATATTGATAAGGGTTTATAAATTTTACATAAAAATTATACAGAATAGCAGTTTGATAATTTAGAAATAAGAAAAAGTGTTAATATTAAATTCAATATTATAAATAACCAGATCCTTTACAAATACCTTAACATTTTTTCCCGTTAGTACTTAATTATCATTTATTTTTCATATGTTATTATTATATATTTTTACTATCTATTTTTCGATTTTTGATTTTCATTGCTTCCTGCGAAGGGACCATTGATATTTACTACATAAATATTAGTGGTGAAAATAAAGTACATTTTTATTAATTATTACTAGATGTGCCCGCATTAACGTAATTTGTGTATTAACCTTAACATATAGATATATGTCATTACGGAATTTTTTATATAATTTTTTGAGTTCTACAACTTCTCTATAGAAAGTATTTAAATATCTCTTACCGTTAAGGCAGCATACGTAAAAAAAAAGCATCGCTCTACCATTTTTTCGTCGACTTTAGTTGTAAAATAAGTCACCACGAAAAGCCCTTTTATTATAACGGGATAATTATAACCTATGTCCACCCTGATAGTCTATTCTAAATATTGGCGAAAGAATTTTCGAAATCGGATGAGTAGTTTCGGAGATTACCTCCTACATCCAAACTTTTACAAAATTTACCTCTTTATATATTAGTATAATATGTATATATTTAAATATAATAATTTCTGACTTGATTTTGGGACCTACGTTCATTAGGCACGCTTCCTAACTAAAACCGTACTGTCATTAGTGTGTCTATATATAATTATACGTACGGTGGTCAATTTCCGCTAACAAATGTTTTGATAAATTTCCTTTGTAAAAATATAATAGCAACTGCAAGTCGTCTTTTGTCCTGATGAGTCCCTTCTGCCCCGCGCGTCTCACAGAATGTGATATTTTTTGTATGCATTATTACCTGCGTAAACATTGTGCTCGTAAGTAAACATTGAATATGTAATTTGGGAATTATGTATGGGAAATATTTTTAGTAATGGTTAATGGTTTCGTGTGCAGGTATAAACTAAACTCAACGCGAGGGTCACCCCTTGAGTTTCATTATTACAAAAAAATTATATTATTTTTGCCTGGCAGTTTTGGAATTTTTGAAATATTTTCCAGTGCATAAAAGCTTAAATTAAAAAAAATCGAGGTCAGTATTACTCGGGATTCATGTAGGGTGTTAAGGAGTGGAGGACAGGAGAAGAACGAGATATATGAGGAAGCTATGTGTGTCTCAGGGTCCTAGAGTGAATTTACTAACGGATGGCATTTTATATTCAATACTGAAGAAATTTGAACCGCAATTTTTTTGCGAGCTTATCATAATTTTATTTGACTTGTATTGGCGACAGGTTACTTTACTATTAATATTAGGGCATTGTTGTGTGTATATTTTTGACTAATAATTAAGGAAGAAATCTACCTGTAAAGGAATGTGGACTTGCTATGTTACACTCTGTTATACATTAAATTTAATATACGAACAAAGAGCATACAGATATTTATGTGAAAAGCAATGTTTTTATTTTATGAAAACATTAGTCATGTTGTACCTACTCCCATATAAAATATATATAGTATACGTGTATATGAGAGATATAATATATATTTTTTTAGATTATTCTTTCATATACATAAACACTTTCGTTGGTTTGTCGCCTTTTTCTATTCTAAAGCTGGACCGTTTTGTAAATCTATAAAATATTTTTTTACCAGAAGAGATCGATTCTACGTAAATATACCAGAATGAAATAGTTCTTACACAGTATTTTAACAAACCATGAATCAACGTATACAGAAATAATCAATAGTGATACAAAAATTAATCTTGGGTAAAATTTGTCATAATGAAAATTGCCTTAGTACTTTTCTAACACACCTCGGCAATAAACGTAACAATTTAATTTCAAATTTATTTGATCCATTATCAGGCTGCAATCTTACTATCCATTACTTTTATAAAAGCGATAATCGTGCACCTCGTTAAAACCTACCCTTCTCGAAATATGTACATTTTTTGTTATAAAAAACTTTGCTTCGCGTTTTGCGCACATGTTGAGAAATCACCAATTTTAATGTAAAAATAGGTGAGTACTATGAATAATAAAAAATATTTTTTAAATTTAAATACAGTGTGATCATAAATTATGTACAGTTTAATAAATCGATGCTACGAAATCGCATATATGAATTATAATCGAATAATGAATGTTAAAGTTTTATTCTGTATTTTTATGATTTATGACAACATAAGACTACCAAAGAAAAAGAAAAACACCTGACAAAATTGTACGATGCATAAAGGTATAAAAATCTTCGATAGCCTGCCAAAGGAAATTCAAAACATGGAGGATATAAGGAGGTTTAAACTGGAGTGCAAAAATTTTATTATAAAATTTTGTAAATGGTTAGATGGAATGCAATATGTCTAAGTGAAATCATATATTAGCCCACACAACATTATGTGTGGAACTAAATAATTAAGATAAATAAAATTATAGTTCAGAATATTTTGAGTTTGTTCAAATCTTTCAGAACAGTGCTGGATTTATGTCACAGAGACATTATTAATCAATTAGTGTATATTATAGATATCTCACAGAGACGAAACTGTATTAATTATGGGAAAGTAGGTATAGAAGTCAATTGGGTATAACAGGACTTATGACCTGTCTTTTTATGGTTGGCTTAAGTGATCACTTTACACAATTGTAACATTCGCCATTTGAAATGGCGAATGTTACAATTGTATAAAGTGATCACTTAAGCCAACCATAAAAAGACAGGTCATAAGTCCTGTTACACCCAATTGACTTCTATACCTACTTTCCCATAATTAATACAGTTTCGTCTCTGTGAGATATCTATAATATACACTAATTAAAATTATAGTATTCGTCTGTAAGGTAATTTCCTACTATATTATTTCATTGTTCAACTACTAATCTTTCAGTGAATTTTGTTTTACTAAAAGTATAAGAAATCTTGTCTAATAATAATCTACTAATTTTTTGTATGCTTTTCTGGAGAAATACTGAAAGTACTCATGAACAAATATACAATTTAATTCATAAGCATATAAAATACACAGTATCTTTCTATACCATTGAAGGCATACCTCAAAATATAAGTACCATATTAAGTTTTAAGAAATGTTAATGTCATTTAAAATGAAACAATTTGTTGATAATATTACTAATAGAATTTGTATTCACTCAAATTTTTATATGTTCCATCTATTTTAAAAATAATTACATAGGTAATATTGTATTACAGAGTCAGGGATATTTTCTCTAGGCTCTGAAGATGTACCTGAAATATTAGGATAAAAAATTAATATACAAGTAAGTTATAATGACACTGCTATACTTACAATAATTATACCTAACGAGCCAGGTATTTTCATTTACCCTTACTATTTTTCCACACCGCATTAAATTTGATGTTTTTCTTAATTTTTCAAATCTATTAAATGATTAAACATTTTTTTTTAAATTACCTTGCAGTCTCCCTGTGCTTTGGTCGTCTTCATAAATTGCATTAATATTAAAAATAAGGGTTGTTTTGAATGGAAATATAACCCACCCCTATTTAAGCCGCGAAGCCGGAGGGCAATTTGAATTTATTTTTCTTAATCAACCGTTTTGTATGCTGCGGGGAACACTTCCGATCGTTTCAAAGGTGTGAAAAGACTGCTTAAATAAATATCGTTGCCAATATTGATTTATGTTTAGGGGATGAATTGGCATTTTTGAAAATGTGAAGTTCGAAAACTGCGCGTGACGCCTGCAATGAATATAATTTTTAAACATTTTTAACGATTCAACAGGCCATGAGGTCCAATTGCTGTAGCGAAACAGTCCGTAATCTCACCGGTTATGAGTCTGGAGTCACTCTTACGATAAACTAGTGTCGTGCCCATTGAGATTTGTACGAATAAACGAGGTCTTCCGTAGATCGATTTAAAACATGGTCTACACCAAAATTAGCACTGACTTGTATGTTGTTGAAAAGCCCGCAATAGTGACAAGCGTAGGAATGAATTGGAAAATAGCACTACTGTACTTCTTCTTCTTCTTCTCGTGTCCTCTCCGTTTAACGGACGTTGGCTATCATGTTGGCTATGCGGACTTTTTTTACTGCGGCCCGGAACAGCTCCACAGTAGACGGGCCAAACCACCGTCTCAAGTTTTTCAGCCATCAAGTCCTTCTTCTTCCAGGGCCCCGACTTCCGGCAATCTTTCCCTGCATTATGAGATGCAAGATCTCGCACTTCTCTGGATGTCTCATCACATGTCCTACAATCACTAAAAATCGGTACAACTCTTAATTTTATACCCGTTTACCGGTATTTTAACAATAATTATGATGGTGTTCAAATATGAATATTACTGCATTATATTATGAAACTTCAGAAAACACTTAAAAGTACTTATCAGAATGGCTGCCAAGGGATGAATAATATAATCAATACCGCAAGATTCAATAGTGATTTTTGCTATGGTTAGTCACGGATCCCCAATGCACGTGCGCGCATTTCATTACGCCTGAAAAAATTCCACGATTTCGATAAATATCGATATCGTGGTATGATAATACTCGATGAATACCGTAGTTGAAAAATATCATATAAAAGTGAAAGGCTAAATCCAAGATAATGGTCCCATTGCATATACAACGAAAATGATTATTTCACTATATTATTGAATGCGCTAATAACAAAATGAAAGATAATGTACGTTTAAAAAGTAAGTATTAAATAAGATATTACACTTTAAAGTTTCGAAAAATGCACTGCATATTTTGACATTTCATAGGCAATATATGAGGTTAGGTTAGGTTATTAGGTTTGGTTTGTTTGATTTAGATTACGATTATTTTAGTTAGATTAAATTAACAGGACATTAAATTATATAGTGAAATACTTATTTTCATTGTACGAACAACGGGACCATATTCTTGGATAATTCCAAGTGAAAAATAATTTATCGAAATTACCGGTTCTTAGAAATTTGTTAACCGGTAATCGGCAATTGAATTTAGCCATACTTAACGTCAAATCGGTTTACCGAGAATCGGTAATGCATGGCCTAGGTAAGCGTAAATTAGACGCTTTCAAAATGTACTCCTGGAAAAGGATGTCACGTATTCCGTAGACAGCATGACGCACAAATACCTCAATACTGCGACAAATCCTAACACAGTGAGGTCTATCTACGGTAGTAAACAAAAACATATAATAGGCATCGAAAGAAATGTTGGAAAGGCAAGAATGATACGTGAATACGGCGCTCCACAAACCATGAATTATTATTGGACACAATGAAGTGCTCCGTGATACAAGATAGTGTCAAACGATCCAGCATTCTCGAAGATCGCCGATAAGATGGACTGCTCTGTTGAAGTGCCTCGCTTCAGGAAGCTGCCAGGAAAGCCGCAGATCGGAACAGATAATGTTAGGTGTAGTATTTCCATGACCATTACAACTACACGACAAAGCGGATAGTGAACGAGTGCGGTGGCTCGCCCGTAGCGCCCGCACAAAGGGCACACGAGCACGTCACATTTTTTGACTTACAGATTAGCAAGGATTTTTTTACCCTGTTTGATAGTTCTAATGTGATATTAAAATAATAGTACAATATTTTATATCTACCAGGGAAATAAAGTCTCATAGAATACATTTTTTTATTTTTCAGAAACTAAAAATTGTGTTATAAATTAGTTGTAAATATCAATAGTGGGCTATGGTTTTTTAGACACCGGGTATTGAACCCGAAACCTTCGGTGTGGAAGCCAGTTTCATGTCAACTGGGCTACGAGGGCCGCCAAACATAATTTAAATGTAACATATTTCAACATAATTTAAATTTAAAAAATTAAGGGTCTCGTTACAATTATTTACAACATTAAGATTAAGAACCTTTACATGGCCCGCTTTTACGAAACACACAAATTAGTCCTTTATATCTGCAAAAAATATATAATTAAAAAAATGCCTTTGTAACATAGCCTCACTATTGATATCAATAACCTAAATTAACAACAATATCAAATAACCACACGAGTACAGAGTGCGTGGGTTTTAAGGTTAACGAGCATTGCGAATTTGGTTTATGGTAAACATATCTAACACATGTGAAGTATACTTGTATTTATTAAAATTTCACTTTTAAACTAAGCCTTAGTCACAAAGAATATATCAAAGTTAGCGTTAGACAGGATAGATTCTTATCTATCTCGTTATAGTATTTTACTGTTCTAGGTAGAGGAGAAAAAAAAGTAACCAATAAAAACGTTTTTATTATACTCCCTTTCTTTGTAAAATATAACAACAATTAAAGACGAATTAAAACATATAACATAACACTAAACTTACAGTAATTTAATATATGTATTTCTAAAATGTCAGATTTTTTGAGCTTTGATAAGACACTTCATGCTTTGAAGATTAAATTCTAAAAACATTTGTCAGTCAATTTAGATTTTCGACTTTCGTAGTGAAGTACGTATTATGTATACCGACGGAGTAATTCAAATTTAGAAAATATTCCGCGACGTTATCGGGCCGCCGTTGCTAATCAAACTTTTCTAATGATTCCAATTTGAAAAAACCAATAAAATTTCTAAAAATCCGAAATTATACTATAATTATTAATTTTTTTTAACCGAAATTTGATAGATCTTCTTGATCGTCGCCACGAGTCTATTTGCCAAGTTTCAGCTCGATTGGATCACGGGAAAAGGGTCAAAAATCGATCCAAATTTTTTTTTTGATGGTCAGCCGGCAAGCAAGCAAGCAGACGCCACGAGTTAATATAAAGGGAGTTATGATGAGAACTAATGTCAGTGAGAAAAGATATTTTCACAGAAACGATAAAAAAATCTTGTTATTTGACTAGTCACCTCGATAAGATAACGTCACCGATAAAATACGCCAGAGAAAAGTTCACCCTTCAAGGTTAGCTCGGAATATATTAGTGTGGTGCTATAAATTATATTATTTATCTGAATCCGGAAGCTTAGTTTCGCCTTTTTATCCACCCTTATCTCCAGTCGATGTTTAATCTTAATCTATGTGACTGTTGGCTGGAATAACTCACGGGGGATGTTTTTATTCCGGGGCTCCCCAGCTAGACAGTGCCAGGGGTGAACTAGGGTTGAACTTATAGCTTAAAAGCTCCCTTGATAATAATACTATCTTTATTCATATTATTATATTATGTTTTCTTATAAAACTCATCATGGATCTGAAATAAAGTTTCGACGCAATATTTGTCACCATCAAGCCGTTAATCCCTAGGAACAGTTAGAGTGGATAGAACGCCACACTCTTCTGTCCTGATGTGTGGACTCTCGATTCATTTACATTCATATATCTCATTAGTATACTTTTAACACGAACGTCTTCCAACATCAGGTTTACCTAGTTGTGCTATCGCCGACATTTTCTCAACTTATTGTGTCATCATCACTCGTGTCCCATATATTTCTTACAATCCTCTTCTTACACACTCATTCCACATTAATCATTCACTTTTAATTTAATTAATTAATTTATCATTATTATTGATGGATTTGGCATTAAAGTTGTAGAGATTTTTCACGATGATCATTAAATTGGATGAAAAACATTAACTTTGGTACCTCTGAGTGAGTTTAATTATAATTTTATATTTTATTACTCAAGTTTCGAGAGTGATAGAATCTCTGTAATGTGTGTAAAAACAGAAATTCACTGGGTTTCAAACATTATATCTTTGGTAACACCAAACAGTTTCGGAACCACCATTTCTTCTTCAGATGAACACCTAAACAAAAAAGGGCAATTATATTATTTTGGTGACTTGTTTTTGTGTGTACACTTCTTATTAATATAAGTGCAAACTGTAGACACTCTTGGTTGGGTGTTTCATTTGATTTGAAATGAAAAACCGCAAAGAAATACCTGAGTACAATAGCATAAAAAATAATTTGATTACATTTTAGATTGATTTATTAATTTTTTTGTTGTTGTGACTAATTAAGTCTGAAATTCAAACATAAAAAGTCCGCCATTTGGACGGGTTATAGCTACTCAAAAATAATTCCCAATAGCACAAAATATTCATTTCTAAATACTGTCTTATTCCTTACTAACTAAACTCTGAAAACGGCCATCACTATTCTATATCAGCATTGCATCATCGGCATATAGTTATCTTTATAATAAACTAAACAGAGTATAAATAGCAGATGATGTATTTTCCCTCTAAAATGTTTACACGTGGTGTTAATTCAGACACGAAAAATTACATCGCTCCGTACTTCATCTTGGAATTAAAGCAGTGAGTCATTTCATCTCCTTAAATCATTCTTAAAGACTCGCTTTTAAGATTCTCATACCGGGTAGGTTCACTCCTTGTTTTTTCTCCTTTTTATGCTCATCCCGCTGATGCTACCGGACCCCTAGCGGCGACGTCGCTAGCTGCTTTGATCATCTGTCAAATTTATGATGCGAGTAGACCGTTCCGGAGTCCGGAGAATTCTTCATCAGGGTTAGTCCCTCGCCTGAGTATTCCGGTGCGTCATATAAAATATTTCTTATACGTCTTTTATATAGTATATTCATGTTTCGCATGACCAATTCATCTCAGAGATCCTTTCCTTTCAACTACTGCCTGTAGCTCACTCTATCGATTTTTTGCATTGCATTGCATTCACTCGACTTTAGTTATTTTTTCAGACTAGTTGTATAACTAATGAGCATTCTTTTCTGAATAGGACAGAGACACGCATCGTCCGTTGCTCCATAATATACAATGGACTGCCAAAAAATTACAAGCTAATGTAAATTTACGTACCTACATAAAAAGAGGTCCTAGATTGAAAGCTCTGCAATAAAAGTAAATAAATGTTTTATTGTTTTATTTCATTTTAAAATTCAAATTTGATAAACGTCTCTTTAGATTTTTTATCAAGTTTTAAACCACGCTTAAGTCACCCTCGTAATTTGTTCCTATTTGGGGTGCATAAAATTAATTTCGTTTTATATGATAATTATAAAATGTGCAATTTATTCACGGAAAATATATCATCTTTAGCATTATTAAGGTGTTGTATGTAACTTATTATTCCCTAATTCTATTGATTTGAAAACAAAACACGGTAAAACGTGTTTGAAATCAAGATTTATTTATTCAATTAGTTTCTCTAAATAATAAAATTTTTTGTTAAAAAAAACAAACTCTGTCGAAGAAATCAGAAAAATAATATTTAAGACATTGAAGCGCAATAGCTCATTTTCACGTAAACAACATGAATCCTGGAATACGTGATACCTTGTTGTTTCAAGAAAACATGCGGAAATTTTTTTGACACATTTTTAATAAACTAATTTATTTTAAATAAGAAAATTACTCAATTCTTTCCTCGCTTAGCCGAACCATCTAGGCGATACTTTTTTAATTAAGATAAATTATAGACGTCCCACAGAGACGAAACTATTTATATGGGAAACATGTGTGGAAGTCTTTATAGGGTGGCCCAGGGCTTATTACCTGTATGAGCTGGCTTAAATGATCACTTTACACAATCTAACTTTCACAAACTCCATCGTGACATCCACACATTATCATTTTTTTAATGTTGTATATATGTTCTAAATCATTTTTTTCATATATTCGAATGACCTATGCTAGAGACATCTATAGTCCTTTTCATGACATAGTATACATAGATTTCGCAGATGGTAATGATATATCTACATTTTCTATAACAACTCTGTAAGTGGAATGATTTTCCACCGAATTATTTTACATATACACTAGAATACGCCTGAAATTTATATTTTTTGCTTCGTTTGATAAGACACTCTGAGTGATAAGATGATACAGTGACTTAAAATACAATGTAAAAACATTTAATGACAATTACTTACTTTTTACTAAGTACCTACCCATTAAGTGGTACTATTAAATTTGTTTTTTTCTTGTTATCTCCAAAACTACTAGGAAATTGCTTACATATATAGCATCTATAGAATCTGACCACAACAACTCTAGCTAATGTTTTCCACTCCTATTGTGCACTCCGCGAAAACACCTAATTCCTTCAGGCACTCCCAACCATTATAGTATTCAATTTTAATTCCATTTCTTGCATGCCATCCAGTGAATAAGTAATGGTAAATAAGTTTTTTTTCTTTTTTAGCAGTGAGTTGTTTTGTAAGATAATATTTTTTCTGTGTAAAGCGCCCTTGAGGTGAGTATTCGCGAAAACGGCGCTATATAAGTTATCCAAATATTATTATTATTGTAGTTTTAAAGAGAAAATCATTGATAGAATTTCAATATAAAAAGTTAAATTTTACTGAAATGTCAGATTAATTAATATACCTTGTTTTCGTACGGTGTCTATCAAAAATTTATATTTCAATATACGCGGCGAAGACTTGTGGGTGAGGGTTGTTTCTAGACCTGTAGAACTCACAAGTTGATTTATAGAACTCCCCAAAAATAATAAAAAGGATGGTCGTAAACAAAATGTGGTATACGAAGCAATAAAGTATTCGTCGTAGATAAAAGGGTTTTAGGATGACAATCTTCGCGTGTGGTCGACAGATTCACAGGGCTGAAGTGGGTCAATAATTACTTGTGAATGAGTTCCCAAATAAGGGCCCTGAATAAAAAATTCTCCAGTTTTTTTGAATTCGTGTTGTTGTCAAAGAATGTGCTTTTTCACATATCTTATCATTGAAGCACATTTTCTTCTTATTTTCTCGTAGTATCCACGTAAATCTTTTTCTTTCCATGAAATTAATTAAACACACCATTCCCGGCAGGATTAGGAAGAGGATAGAATCTGTTGCCACGTGGAGTTTCCTATATATTCAAACGGTTGCTTGTAGAGTAATAGTAATAATTTATTTATAATTTTTAAAAATTAACTTTGTATCCACCACTTTTTTATTGATAAAAATTCAACATGTTTCAAAGCCAATGGCTTCTTCATCAGGAAAACAAATGTACAAAATTAAATTTAAAAATCGAAGTATAGATAATCAAAATATTAAAAATTTGTATATGGAAAATGAATAATAATAAAGTACCTACTTGACATGAAAATAAATTTAAAAGATAACTATTTGTAAAAGGGTTTTTAGGTAGGTTTATTTTCATGTTAAGTAGGTACTTTATTCATTTTCCATATACAACTTTTTAATATTTTGATTATCTATACTTCGATTTTTAAATTTAATTTTATACATTTGTTATCCTGATGAAGAAGCCATTGGCTTTGAAACATGTTGAATTTAAAAAAAAAAAGTGTTGTGTACAAAGTAAATTTCTATAAATTATATTTATAGTGTCACCACAAAATAATTTTGCTGTGTTTGAAGAAGTAATAATTTATTTATTTATTATTAATCGACGCCCTAGTGGGCTTTTACAGTACCTAATATAAACATATAAATTTTTATATACCTGATATAAACACTGTAAATAAATTAAAAGAAAAAAATATTAATATAAATAAACATATTTGAGATAAATGACAGATATGAAATGTAACAAAATAAATGTGGCAATGTAAAAACAATATAAAATAAACAGTATAAAATTATTTAACAATAGAAATGATCAATATATATGGGAATAAACAACATAAGGAACAAGTTATTAAATTGTAATTAATTCTATTTGTATACAGTCTAAGTGTTTCTTTAATTCGGGTATGCTTCTACAACGAAAAATGTCTACAAATTCAGAATTAAAAAAAAAATAATAATAATTTGATAATTTATACAGCGCCGTTTTCGCGAGTACTCACCTCAAGGGCGCTTTACACAGAAAATGATCTTACAAAACAACTTACTGCTAAAAAACTTATTTACTATTTCTTATTCCCTAGGTGGTATGCAAGAAATGGAATTAACGTCTACTACTATAATAGTTGGGAGTGCCTGGAAGAATTATGTGTTTTCGCGGAGTGCACACAAGGAGAAACATTAGCTAGTGTTGTAGTGGCCTGATTCTATGGGTTTTTATAGGATTGTCTAAATAAATGCGTCTTTAATAATAAATAAATATAAATAAAATATACTATTACATTTTCGTATTACTTTGTGGTCATTTTGAATATAATTAAACGAATTAACTTTGTTAATAACCATAGTTTTGATAAAAATAAAAGAGTCAATATTCTTCACATTGATAGTAAAAATAGACGCCCAAATAATTTAGAAGCCCTAGAATTTAAGAACGCCATAAATTATAATGAATCTATTATAAATAACCAAAAAATCAAAATTCAGTCTTATCTTAAATATGTTCCCTTTTACCCTATCACCTGTTTCTTTCGCACCCCCCATATTTACCCCTATTTGGACACTTGACACTGAGGTATAATCTATACTAATATTATAAAGAGGAAAGATTTGATTGTGGGTTTGAATTGAATAGGCTCCGAAACTACTGGACTGATTTGAAAAATTCTTTCACATTCAGAATCCTACATTATTCCTGATGAACATAGACTATAGAATATTTTCAAAAATGTTAGGGATCCGTATGAAAACTTCGATAATGTAACCCAACGTGTGAAAAAATTACGAAAAAAAACCTTATATTGCGTACGCTGCGGAAATTATTGCCAATAGAGCAAAGTAATGTACTACAGTTTTATAGAGGACATTAATATCTACAAAAAAGTCTGCGATACCATGTATTTAAGTATTACAGTTATGCTACAATAACTTAGTAAACATTAAATGGAAACATTGTTTTTAGAGAACATTATTTTTTACTTAATCCTTAACCCGTGCAACGCCGGGTACGACCAGCTAGTTGTTCATAATTTTGTAAAGTTTAATTAGTATTAAGTATACCCTGACGAAGGAACGTTGTTTCCGAAACCGGTTGGTTTTACTAAAAAATAAGTGGTGATAAACAAAGTTAATTCGTTTAATTATAAAAATAAAACATATCCACATTTTTACAATTTGCATTTTGCTTGATGTTTATCTCATCCAGATATGGATGGAATTTGAGTGTCAAGTAGCAGCGTTGTTTATTATTCCAAGTAGTCCACAGATAAACAGTTTTTGTTTTGTTTATCTATGGATGGCGTCGAGGGTACAAGCCCGGTGACAGAATTATTAGTCGAGGTGTTAGGGCCATCGTTTAAGGGATTTTTTTCCGGGGTTTCTCGCCTTGTGAAAAGGATTGCCTGCGATTAGTATCACTCCAAGTCTACCACCGAAGAATCGTAAATATGACGCTTGGGAGATTATTTTCCAATTTTGACAAGGAAATATAATATGATTTTTGACAAATATGACGACATCTAACACAGCTGTCACTTCTGCAATATTTTGTCAGGTCATGTTACGTTATATGAGGGGTATAGAAGCGTATCCCATGAGGTGCTCCAGAGATGAAAACAAAAAACTTTTCAAGAAAATTTCTCTGGAATCTATGAAAAATACATTTTTTTAGAAATTAATTCTTGAAAACAATTCCCACCTCAGTTTTCCTTTTATATGCTTGTATAAATTTTACATAGTTATTCATATACTTATATATGCACGAAAATAATTCAATAAAATGAAAAATGTATTAAAAATTGTGAGACATATTTTTATGTTTATAGCGTTAACTTTGTGGCGGAAACTCCAAAGACAAAGTCGACTCGCTAAATTATTCCAGTATTTACAAACTAAATTGTAATGTCTCTTCGGCATTTTATATTGGTAAAACGGTACGTAATTTTAATGTAAGAGTAAAGGAACACTTGATATGTCCACAATAACTTTTCTGAATTCTCAAACTATCTTTTGGAAACAGGCCACACGTTTAAAAAAGAAAATGGTATCGAGATTCTACATGTATATAATAGGGGCCTTAGATTAGATAACTTAGAAATATTAGAAATTAAAATTGCCTGAACACTAATTAATAACCAGATCAATTTTATGCATAGCCCTTTACTTTTCTGTACATATATTCCCCATTTCGACGTCCGCTTCTCAATTACCCCCACCATAAATGTGGCCACGCCCCCGTTCAAAAATCGATTTTTTTGCTAGAATAGGTAATGGATAGTTAGTTTGCGTCCGTCCTGATGAAGATATGGTGGTATCGAAACCGGTAGACGTAGAGTTACTAGTTAAGTGGTTAATATAAAGTTGTTTAATTTATTAAAATTAATCATTGTGAGACATAGTAAAAATTTAAAAAATTACAAAATAATTGTAATAAATATGTTTAAAGGGGTTTCAAATGAAGTTTTTTCTGTACGTTTATGTTTTTGATAATTTTTATAGCGCCTTTTTTGCGTGAAAAACGCTTCAAGGGCGCTTTACAGATGTGCTATCTTAAAGAAGTGAGTTTTTAGCCTATTCTTGAAAGATTCTTCATTTTCCATTGGTGGATACATTATTGGTTTACAGGTAATTCACGCGACAGGAGTTCGGTATGCAAATAAGGAATAAAATAATAATAAGGTGGGTAATAAGAGAGAGCGGCCAAAATGGCGACTCTCACTTCACTCTCTCTCTAGTTCTCGTCTGCCTCTCTCATTCACATGGACAGACGTTCATTCAGATACGTTAAAGTTAGTATTATGTATCATTAATTCTATCGTGAGGGTCTTTCAGAGGGATGTTAAAACAATGGAGCAAACTATAACTTTTTCGGTGTCAATTTTTTTATAATAAAATAATAATTTTATGCAAATATACATCAATTATTATCAATGCTAAGAGACACATTCGATACATAATTTTAATTGAAATATTCAGCATGAAACGGTTCGGTGAGAGGTTTCTAATTTTAACAACCATTTTGCGCAAACCAACGGGAATTTTATGTTACAGCAGTACGGGTAACAGCTGTTACGTAATTTTTGTTTTCAACCACATGGTCATGGTTATCTATATTTGTATTCTGTATTCTCATAGGGGCAGACATTACTTTCCTCTCCCGGCACCAGTGATGTCTCTATGCAAAATGCTGCTTTAAATTAAATTTTAGAATGTCAATAGAATAGGATAGGATAGAATAAAATATAAAAACTAAAATAATCGTTCCTCTATTAACTTATTATGATATAAATTCATTACAAAATATAAATGAAAATGTAGTTAAATCAGAATAAAATGCACAAAAATATTCGATAAGATTCCATCCATATGCATTTAGCAGCATCATTGACAACTAGATAGATGTAGCGTTTAAATCATCTTATATATAAATAAAATATATATAAAGCATAAGAGTAAAATTGATGACAACATCGGTAGTTGTCGAAACTAGTCGTGTAGTCTTAAACTCAGTGGTCTTAGACAAGTGATCTATTTATTTATATATAATTATAATGTCATTCCACAAAGTTAACGCCAATTCAATAAATAATTTAAATCATCTCGCTCTTTAAGAGTGAGAAAGAGTAATAATGTCGCTCTAGCTCTAAAATATTCCATTATTCTCTAGTACCCTTTATTTGCGCTGTTTGTCTATCGCACAATTCGCTTGTCCTTTGTTTTTTCCCCACTGACTGACTCTGCGACCGCGACCCCGATCTCTATACTCGCATGTACGACGGACTTCTAGATCTTTCCAAAATCGTCCAGACTTCAAAATATATATTAAAGATGTCTCATAGAGACGAAACTAGTTTTTTGTACGTGAAAGTAGGTATGAAAGTCTTTTTGAGCGTCTATAGGGATTAAGACCTATCGTGCGGCTGGCTTAAGTGATCATTTAAGCTAGTAAAGTGTTCACCAATTCCGCCCATGATAGACTACCACATCTATAAAAATTTTGGAAGTTGTATATATGTTTAATTTGCACACCTTGTTTCATATATGAATTGTATTTTTACTACCGCCACCTGTGGTTAAAAATTTTTTCATTCCTATATATCAGTACAGATGTCGCCGTTGGTAATGAGATATTTATATTTTTAATTAATGGTGTTATTGAAAATTTTAAACGTACTAAAAATATTTTGAACGTCTAGACTGTTTAGATAGTGAATCCTCTCGATTTACGAAGCCCGTGACATTTTTTGTATTCCTTCTCTTTTGCCTACGCCCACGGGACCTCCCGGCCCGGCGCGCACCTTCGTCTTCATCGTTCGTCGCTTCTTCTGCCTTCCGACGGTCACCCTCTTTTCGAATCTCCCGGGCTGTGGTTGCGTCCGCCGTCTTATGCTGAGTCACGATCTCTTTCGCACAGCGGCTGGTGCGACCGAATTATTTCGAGGATGGCGGCGACACGTGGCGGACATGTTCGCCGCGATTATTGCGTCACGGACCAGAGCGAGACGGACGCCTCAGTGAGGGTCGCCGTCTCGTTGACAGGAAAAAAAACATTTCACAATTTGAAACTGGAACATTGGAACGTGTGAACATATTCAAATATTTTTAACCAGTGAATCAAAAAAAAAATTGAAGACATACTTTTACACGATTTATTTGTATACACCAAGTATTAAACACGTTGCTTTAAAGTTTAAAACAATTTTTCTTACATACTTACTTACCGTCACGCCATTTTCAGAGGATAGAGCGCCACGCTCTTTGCATGCAAGCTCGACGGTTGTTGAGGCTTCTGACGGGACCATCTTCCAGTATCTGGTTGATCTGGTCGTGCCTCGTCTTCCGCGGTCGCCATCTCTTTCTGGCGACGTCAACAATTACGTTATACATTTTTCGTACCATTCTTCCCACGTTCATTCGCTGAATATGCCTAATCTATCTGAGCAACCCTTTTTTAATTTTATTAATTATGCTAATATCTGCACTCTATCGTTAATGGATTTACCATACATAGGTTTAAGGAATCTCATCTCCACTGCGTTCAGTTTACTTTCGTTCCTCTTCTGCCAGCTCCAGGCTTCACCTCCATACATCAGTGTTGGTTCCAGAATTCCATTATACACCGCTAGCATTGCCTCGGTAGACATATTTATATTATAAATTATTGCATTCAAAGCACCGTTCACCCTATTCCCTGCAGTTACTCCCCTCTCGATATCTTTCTCAACCTTCCCTCTTCTATCGAACATACTTCTCAAATACTCATCTACTTCTTCCAAACATTCATGGCCTACTAGTATTTCACACGTTATAATCATTAAACCATCCTTCTTAGTTGCTGCATTAAATAATAATATGATATTTTGTTCCGTCGCCTGATGCCAAAGTTGAATCTGCCTACAAAAATTAATAAATTTCAAATCGGAACATATTTTCATATTAATATACACGAATCTCGAAGCTACGTACGTATACATTAAATGTTTAATAATAATTATTAATTTTGATCAAAATAATAACTAAGTCATGTCAAAAACGATTTAATAATGTATAGTCATCCACTTTACGTAAATGTTAAAAATTTCAGAGCTCTAGCTAGTCGGGAAGTTGGTGAAAAATCAATTGCAAGATTCCACAACAACAAAAAACAAACAGACAAAGAGAGTTAAATAAAAGAATGTAAAAATGTACTTATTACTTTACGTGTCTCGTCAACGGCTGATGCATACGTGATCGTGGTCACACAACACTCTTGATTTTCGCTAAATAATTATACAGAAAAATATCATTTAGATTACATATGAAATGGGACAAAAATATCGTTAATCCTCACCATGCGAACGGTGATATCATAATTCGCCAACCCACCATAGTCTACCAACAGCATGAGCCGTGAGAAACATTTGATATTGACTGCATGAAAATAAAATTGATGTAGTAATTCAAAAATAAAATATAAAATAACATAACTAATTATGTAACAATGTCCGTCACTAACGCTACCAAGCAGCTAGATGGTACTCTAGACTAGCTAGACTCATTCAAATTCATTCAGTAATTCAAAAATAAAATATCAAAAACATGATTATTTAGCTAACAATGTCCGGCACTAACGCTACCAAGCCGCTGGATGGCACTCTAGACTAGCTAGACTCTCTCCGAGAATCGCTGAGCAGTGTGGAGCACCCGAGAACTGGGAGCGGCTGGCGCGAGATCGTCTGAGCTGGAGGAGAGTCTGCTCTCGGGCTGGTGGTGTTGCGGCGGCCAGACGAGTAAAAAATGAGTAGCGAGCCGCAACCACGCGTCAACGGGACCGACCAACGCAACCTGACCGCTTCCTATGCGAAGTATGCGGGAGAAATATGGCTATTTTCTCACCACAAAGCTTATGACCACGAGGCCCGGCAACAACAACAATAACAACAACAGATGGTATTGTTCTCACAGCTGTAACTCGCGGCCTAAATAAATGTATATATAATTTTTTATGTAACAAAATATGTATTTCCTATGTAATCAATCAATATATATATAAAAAGAAACCCGTGTTTCCCTATCCGCCAAGTTTTCTTCACGACCAGATAATACCACCCCCTGGTGGTTATGGTGGTTGATAGCCCGTGGTGTCCCATTGAGAATGTGCGAGTTTGGTGGGGATGGCTGTGCGTGGGTGGGAGTGGGTGATGAAAATGTGCTTTCTAGCACATTGTTTTGTTATGGGAAGGCCGCAAATGCTTCAGATTGTTTTAAAATAGGCAGACTGTGTCGGTGAGTCAAGAAGGCTCCGGAAAAATCTGCTCTAGAAAGTTCTGGAAGGAGAAGGTTCTAGAAAATTCCCGAAAGTTCTAAAAGGTTTTAAACTGAGTGGCGGAATATGTCAGTGTGTCTAGAAGGTTCCTGTACATTCGAATTTCGGGGAAGTTCTGGAAGGAGAATGTTCTAGAAGGTTCGCGAAAGTTCTATGGCGATCCAAACGCGTGCGAAGCCGCGCTGGCACAGCTAGTATATGTATAAAAATATGAAGTACACTTTCGAGGTCCACACTTAACCTGCGAGAAGTAGGGGGGATTTTAGGCTTCCACAAACAAAACTGGCAGGAACACAAAATAGTTTCCACTACAAAGGTCTTAAATTGTTCAATGAACTGCCAGCAAATGTGACAGAAGTAAATAGTGTAACTACTTTTCGTAGGTTAAGTGCAAAGTGTGTGAAAATTAAGTTTAATGTATGATCATGTTATGCTGTTTCATTTTTTTAAAAAGACTTCTTTATTTTTTGCCAGATGTGAAAATTTGTTTCCATTTATGATTATTTATTTATTTATGTTGATATATGTTTTGGGAATCTTTATGTTTATGGGCTATGTTAATTTGTGTTTAATACTAGATGTAAAAATGTGTACCTTCTTTACAACTAAATAAAATTATACAAACAAACAAATAAAACTCGCATCAAAGTTATTTTTTTCGAGAACGCTTGCAAATTTACCAAAAATACTGTTATTAAGGAATTATTAAATAATAAAAAAATAAAAATTCAATGAAACAAAAATTTTCAACATAATTTATAAAATATTTTTTAAATACAAAAAAAATCACATAACAATAATTAATAACCACCCTTGAGGGTAACCTGAGCCGCGCGCTATTTGCGTGTCTAATTATCTAATGTTGTAATTCTAGCATGTTACGTACGTTACGGACCGACAGACAACGAGTTTATTCTTAGATTTAAATTAGATACCGTTAACTAATGTAAAACTGAAATTCAAACATATTCAATTGTTTGAGTTTCATCTTTGTATTGTACTAGCTTTCTTGTTTCCCAAACAATTGTAACAAGCTTTCTAAGATAGGGGACTTAAACACTGGTTCATCAATAAACTAAATAGCTGACCATCACGCCATTTCCCCGAAATAGTAGGCAGAGAGAATGCAACGCCACACTCTTCCGTCTGCGTCTTGGCACAAACAACTCGTCCACTTTCAAATACTTATTCTTGTGTGCTCAACTTCGGTTGTTGAAACTTTTAACGGGACCGGCCTACAATATTTGGTTAATTTGATCATGCCATGTCTTTCGCGTATGCCATCTTTTTCTGTTGCCTATAAATGTCCCATATATATTTTATTTAGCATCCTCTTCACGTTCCACACGCCAAAACCATCATCAATACCATGAAACCATCGTCGATACCAAGAACTATCGTCAATACCAAAAACCATCGTCAATAAAAACGCGCAGAATACTTAGAAAACACATAACGTTGGTAGCATTCTTAACTTATATTTTTCAGTCAAATATGTACATCAATATTCAAATGTTGTACTTATGTCCAAAAAATTCATCTATTCAAAAAATATACAGTTACCACTGGGCATCGATTTACGATAATGCGATAAGGGCATTATGAATCATGAGATTGATAATGACCTCATAAGGCGAAACGCGTCTCAGATAATTAAAAAGGTAGAGCTAAAAAAACGATTGTTTTTATTTCCATATGTGACATTATATAGATATTGTTACGGTGTGTTACTATAAATTTAAGGATGATTGTCTAAATAGGTCCGTCTTTAGTTTCTAGACTATCTCTACCCTGTATATATAACTTTTTTGTGAGATATTTATTTATTCCTTTGGAAGCAATACCAATAAATTTTAATTGAATAATCAAATTGCAATATTCTGAGTTCGAGTGCCGGTGGTACTTCTCTTTTATTTAAAAAAGACAATCCAATCAGTATGTGTAAGCCGTGCGTACGACGCACATTGTTTCGTTGTATCGATGTTTACGGGTATAAACACCAACACAACTAAACAATTTGCCTCGTACGCACGGCTTGCACGTTCTAATTTGATTGTCTTTCTTAAATGGCTGAATTTAATAAAAAAGTAACCCATAAAAACCAAGTTTTTACAATACTCCCTTCCGCTTTGTATCAGGTTATTACTTTTGTATAGGTAATTACTCATTTATAATGATTCCAATTTGATTATGAACCATTAAAATTTCGAAAAATCCAAAATTATACTATAATTATTAATTTTTTAAACGAAAATTTGTTAAATCATTTTTATCGTCGCCACGATTCTTCCTGCAAAGTTTCAGCTCGATTCGATCTCAGGAAAAGGGTTAAAAATCGATCCAAACTTTTTTGTCAGACAAGCAAGCAAGCAGACGCTACGATTAAAAGAAAAGGAGTAAAAACTAACCCATAAAAACCAAGTTTTTATTATACTCCCTTTCTCATTGAATCAGGTTTCGTCTATACACGCGTCGGGCTAATTACTCTTTTTTATTGATTCCAATTTGAAAAATCCATTAATATTTGGAAAAATCCAAATAATACTATTTTTATTAAACTTTTTTAAACGAAAATTTGTTAGATCATTTTTATCGTCGCCACGAGTCTGCTTGCAAAGTTTCAGCTCGATTCAATCACGGGAAAATGGGTAAAAATCGATCCAAAGTTTTTTGTCAGACAAGCAAGCAAGCAGACGCTACGAGTTAAAAGAAAGAGAGTAAAAATACAACATTTTAAAAATTCTCTCAATTGATTGCCAAAGACTGACACCAACACTCCCAACAACACCTGCACACAGATGTGTGAAAGTGACACGCAAACTTGCTTACTTTTCAAATGTCAAACGGATCTCCGTGACGCGTCAAATTCAATCGTTCTCGAACCTTACACGAGTGCCTCTTCAAGCGTCAAGTGTCAAACATCATTAGTCATTGATTCATCGGTACCTACCTCGTCTCGTAACATTCTTTCGTCATCCTTCAAATTGTGCTGGCCTCCCCAGCGCCGCCCGCCCGCATGTGTTCCCACGATTATTCTAAAACAATTTAATCAACCTGACGTGGTATTCGCACGACTTTCCACACAAAAATAATATTTTACGGAAACAGTTAACTTTCTACTGCCGGATTTTGTGAGTAGTCTTTTTAAATAATGTCCGCCCATTAGGTATAGGCTTTTACATAAAAAAATATGACATAAAATTCAAAAAGCACATGCATTAAACAATATCAGTTATAAGTAGCAAAATATAAAAATATCAGGAATAGCAACAAAACATGAGCATAGAAATTAAAAATATAAAGTATAGAGCAGCAATGTGTATGCAAAATATATATTACCCACCATTACATGTATACATTAACAGTTGAAATCAGTAAAAAAGCAGTATTTCTTCTTTTTTTATAATTGCGCAGCGGTTGTCGACCATAGAATAGGTACGGGATGGATGAAATTTAGACCCGTAACAGGAATCTTGTGTGACCCGAAAATGCCCATAAAACTTAAAGGAAAGATATACCAGACTGTTGTTAGACCCGCGATTATGGCTCCCAATGCTGGACTATGTACAACTCCCACTCTAGGCAACTCGAAACAGCAGAAATGCGAATGCTTAAATGGTCGGCAGGAGTAACACTAAAATATAGGATTAAAAGTTCTCGCATTCGCAGTAGGCTGGGTGTCACGGATATAAACAGTAAACTGAGGGAACGACAGTTGAGATGGTATGGGCACATAAGATGGAGACCACCAGACCACACAGTGAAGCAGGCAATGTCAATGGAGCTTCATCCAGAGGAAAACCAAAAAAATCCTGGATGACTTAATGCTTCAAAATACTATGAAACGGCATGGATGAAAGCGATACCCAGAACCGAAGACGATACAGCCTGAGAACGAGAAGAGCCGACCCCAACAGCCTACCTAGGCAATGAGTTGGGACAGTGCAAGGAAGACGAAAAACAAAAGAAGATATCTATTCTTATAATTCATTGAAGTAAAAAAGTTGTCCACTACGTAAAAAGGGTTGAAAAAGCCACACAAAAATTTAAAAAAAATTTAACAGTGTTTTTAAAATATAAATTGTGAGAAAATTAACTGACAGATTTTGCAATAATTTAAATAAATTAAAGATAATCGTTTAATTTTTAATATTATTGAAAAAAAAGACGCGTCATTAGTCAGTAGTTATATAAATACCCACAAGGAGAGCAATCTTCTTCATTTTTTAAAAATCGTCTGTTTATGTAATTGTAATTAAAAGCTCACCCATCAAATCAAAAAATGAAATATATACAGATATTTATATACACTATGAAATAAACAAAATTTGCAATAAGAAAAAGTTTGATATCACGAAATTTACGTAAGTAGGTGTATTACTGTTCATAAAATAAATAAAACTAGCGTTAACCCGTCAAAAATGACGGAATTTTTGTATTTAATTTCAGTTCTACATTAATTATTTTTATGTCCTGGTGTACAAATCAAGACACGTAATTCTCTTCTCTAAAACTATTATTATTCGTGATTTATACATTGATAAAATAATTAAATTTATTTAATTTTAGTAAAATATTCGTATTAAAACTGGAATGTAATGAACAAATTTTAATTTGATACCTTAATATACAAAGATGTAAAACAAAATGCAAGAGAATCTATGATAAAAAGTGATGCATTTTGCTCACATTGCCAGATAATCGTTTTAACAGTTGAAATATTTGATATATGGTGATGACTCCTGCGTGGAAACTTACTATCCACTTTTTTTTTATCATAAATCCCCCAACCATACATAACCATCGCCTGTTCCGATATTACAGTTAAAAATTACCAAACACCCATCAAATAACATTAACCTTGTACCTCATAATTTATCACTGATCTTTGATATTGGGAAAGTTTCGTTCTGAATTATTTCCTTAGTATTAAAATACTACGCACGCGTAGAAGAAAATGTATCCAATAAATTCGGAACCAAATGACACATTAATTGAGTTACACCCTTTTTCTGGAAAGCCTCTCCCATCTAACACGTGAGCCGCATAATGAATACAAATTAGTACACATTCGACACGAAATAACGTTCTCGGTTTCTTTTCAGGCCGCTTGCGAAAAGTGCGCAAGTCGAATTTTGTAAAAACAATTTTTATCGTAAGAAAAGTTAGGAAATTTATTTAAAATTTTCTCTTCGATTCTTGACGACTGTCTACCAATTCGAAATATAGAGCAGCTCTACCATGTCCTCGTCGCGCAGCACGATTGCTTTTGCTTCGCTTGCAGAGTAGCTAGGAAACCACTTTAGCGTTAAAATAATGCTAACCTGGATGGCGAAAATGAAGGGCTGATATGGCAGCTTTTGCTCGTAGAAAGGTACCATGTTTGTGGTGGGCCCCCAATGTTCTTCTTCCATCCAGAGATCAATTAAGGATTCTTTTAAGAATCCGCGATCGAAGCTTAAGAAATGTGTGATGCTTACATTTTAATAATAATTATATGTTTACATATATTAGGATTCTGTATACAGGTTTATTTGGAAAACATTGACCTTGCAGGACTATATTCCTGCCTTGATTATGAGTCGAAAATGTCCAAGCAGCCATGACGAGAACTAGATGAAAGAACTCATGTTATGCTGTGAAACAAATGACAATTGACAACTTGAAAACTCAACAAATCCATTCATTCAATGTTAGGGCAATCCTCGATAGAGTTCGTAGGTGTGTTCGGATACACGATGTACAGCCAAGCCGTAATTTGCTTTGCGTTCAGTTATAAATTGTTTTTAATATACGTGATGATATTCGGCGAATACGAATATTCGGTAAATATCTACTATTCGACGAATACGAATATTACTGATATCGTATCCAGTATCCTTAAGACAATCTAATCTAATCTTAAATCGGTTAAAAATTCGTCGAATACTTTGTCTTCTCCACCATTTGTGGACACTAAAAACCTTGAACGAATTATTCGAGTGCGATAAAAAACAGTAAAAAACACGTATTCCTTGTCTTTTCGCGCCGGTCGATCGTTCGCTGGTGTGCTGTGTTACCCGGTCGATTGGCAGGCAGACATATTCGTATTCGTTGCATCACTACTGATATTCTATCCAGTATCCTTAAGATAATCTAATCTAATCTTAAATCGGTTAAAAATTCGTCGAATACTTGGTCTTCTCCATCATTTGTGGACACTAAAAATCTTAAACGAATTATTCGAGTGCGATAAGGTGTCCGATACACATGCTTATTTAGTGGCACGTGAGCATGCGTAGTATCGATCTTGACAGTGGCATGCTTATTAGTGGCATGTGTGTACACACATTGCTAGAAATGAGCATGCCACCTAGTGGCATGCTCAAAAATCAACCGCCGGTTGATTTATAAGCATGCCACTGTTATTCACCATAGAGAAGGGGTATCTTTGGAGCATGTGTGAACAGACTTGCTTATTTATGAGCATGCTTATGTCATTCGCGGTATTATAGGAATCACGAATGTCTGTGGAATACTCGGTCACCGTTGTGTAAAAAATATAGCGAGAAATAATGTTTACGAAACTTTATTAATAGGCATGAATGATTCAAAACTTTAATAAAAATTATCATGAATGCTTCATAAAAATGTGCGGAATAAGGGAACGCATATGAACTGTAATTCAAAATTTGTGGTTCATTTGAATTTCCTGTTTGGTTTTCAGCAAGTTTCCATTTTGAACAAGAGCGTCTCTATTCTATGACAAGAGCATGCCACTAATAAGCGTGTGTGATTGATTGTTAGCTTTGGGCATGCTTATTTATGAGCATGCCACTAATAAGCATGCCAGGAACGAGCAAGTGTGTACAGTTGTTAGGGCATGCTTATTAGTGGCATGCTCATTAGCATGCCAGTAAAGAAGCATGTGTATCTGTACCTTTAAAAACACTTATTCCTTGTCTTTTCGCGCCGGTCGATCGTTCGCTGGTGCGCTGTGTTGCCAGGTCGATTGGCAGGCGGGTAGGTACCTCACTAACCTCACTTATCTAATGTCTTTTACGGCTGGGCGCGGCGACGTGTCGATGGTCGCCGCGGGTAGGTCCGCCGCCCGGCTCGCCAATTTATTAGCAAACCTTTAATTGTACTCTATTTCTAATGGCCGTTTCACACGGCAACGTTTCGCAAATCAAAGCGGCGTAGGTATATTGTAAATCTTGTTTCACACCCGCCGACGGCTTTCAGTTGCAGAACGGACCAAACGGCACGAAGAAGACCACCTCCATCAGGGCTTAGCTGGATCTGTCCATTTTTGATCTGCGATCACAGACCACCAAAATATGTACACATGAATTAGCGTTCTTTTTTGGTACATGGTCCGATTCCAAGGCTGGTTTTAATACGTTTGACTTGTTTATTAAAATTACAACGAGCTTGTAAATTTTGAAACAATTGTTGTCAAATTGAGGTAAAATTCGAAACTCTTAAAAAGTATAAGTCGTGTGTGAATACAAAAATAGCGTAGCTTGGGTGACTGGACATGAACTAAATCGGAGCACTATTCTTAAATTTACAGTCACTAAATGTTTCTAACTAACTAACTAACTAACCATCACGCCGTTTCCCTGCAGGGGTAGGCAGAGAGGATTGAACGCCACACTCTTCTATCCTGGCACACCACTTTTGCTTCGGCCACATTCATACATCTTCTCATACACGTTCTACGGTTGTTGCGGCTTTTAACAGGGCCATCCTCAAATACTTGTAGTACCTGATCGTGCCAGGTCTTTCGCGGACGCCCTCTATTCCTGTTGCCTTCAACATTCGCCTCATATATTTTCTTAACCATCCTTTCCTCGTTCATACGTTCCACATGACCAAACCATCTCAACACTCCTTTCTTTCGTTTATAAAACATTAAACAGTCAATCAGCGAAATATTGTGCTCACACCCTGTATTCACTCTATCGAATCGTCGAATATGCGCCAGTTCAAGGTCATCAAGTCTTCAAAAAGCAGTGTTACAATAGTTTCTCTCGTCACTAGCTAGTCAGCTTATTGTTTATTAATTCATTAAAACAAAGAATCTACAAACAATCTTGTTCTGATGATTTGTTATTTTGATAACTCCTTTAGCCTCCACCAATGTTCGTTTTATTTTTTTATATTTTAAAATATTGACATATTTGCTATTTTCACCTGTCACCTATTTCACCTGTCAAACGGCCGATATGTCAAAATCCAATTTTAATATGCCTTGCCAGGAGTAAAAATAGAATTGACTGAAGAAAATGTGGTATTTCGTTGTTTCTAATTAATAAATATCATCTTCGTATTAATAACGCATATAATATTTCTACATATTAAATTATATATAAATGTATTGTAAAGTGATCTGTAAAACTCAAAAAAATCAATCTTTTTAATGTAGTCTAAAATGTTTTTTTTTAAACTGGCAACAGAAATCATCCACTTACCGCAACATCATTTTTAGCGTAATTAATATATAGATTTATTTTTTAGTACTTATTCGCAGATAAAACACAGTTTCATTTGGACTATGCCTGTCTCACTATAATCTGTGTTGAGACAGGCTTAGTTTACAAATTAGTTATACAATTAAGATATTTAGTAGTACACAAAGCTTCAAGTTTTATTTTCTTAATTTTTATTAGACAGATGTTATAAAATTAAAGTATATAAAAATAATGAAGAAATAAAATATAAATATATTTATTATAAATGGTACAGAAATCAGGCAAACATTAAAGACATTAATTTGCTTTATTAGATACATGTATAAAATTAAAGTATATAAAAATAATGAAGAAATAAAATACAAATATACTTATTATAAATGGTACAGAAATCAGGCAATCATTAAAAACATTAATTTGCTTTATTAGATACATGTATAAAATTAAAGTGTATAAAAATAATGAAGAAATAAAATACAAATATATTTATTATAAATGGTACAGAAATCAGGCTATCATTAAATACATTAATTTGCTTGGGAGATACCAATTTTGTGTCGTCCCGTATTTTTGATCCAGGGTTTTATTTTTCCAGGAAGTATTTCATTGCTAAAATTTATTACCGGATTATGAATGAATGTTTTTAGTATGTGGTGAATATTTTAAGGCATTCCTGTCCCCTTGACATTTGTATTTTTCCTGCACACAGAAATAGATTCGGGGACCTGTATTCTTAACCTAGAAACATTTTGGCGAACGCGACCGGTGCTCCAATTTGAGATTTAAGAATTTTATTTATGACAGCGATTTTTTTTCGAGACACCGTGTTTATGTTTTTGTTTTCTATTTTTACCGCAATGCCGCATTTTAAGGTCAGCCAAGGGGATTTTTTTTTATCTATGCAAAACAAAAAATGTTTGGCTAGTAGTGAAATCGTTCTACCTATGCATATACAGGGTTATTTGGAAAATATTAATAATCTCGCAAGACTATATTCCTGCCTTGATTATGAGTCGAAAATGTTCAAGCTTTTATAACCTAATATCGATAGTCGTGGAGATATGCGACATTAAAGTTTGCGTTTTTTTTCAATATTTCTGACTTTTTTTTGTAAAACGTTGGACTATCATTACAGTAACTTATATCTTATATGAAAAATTCATTTCCTCTGATACAAGTAAAATAAAATAATAAAAACCTTCGAATTCCAATTGGAAAATATTCCAATTGGAAATTTTTCAGGATTTTTATAATTTTATTTAACTTGTATTGAAACGGATGAATTTTTCGTAATCGATATAAATTACTGTAATGATAGTCCAACGCTTTACAAAAAAGAAGTCAGAAATATTAAAAAAAAAAATGCAAACTTTGAAGTCGCATATTTCCATAACTATTGATATTAGGTCATGATAGCTTGAACATTTTCGACTCATAATCAAGGCAGGAATATATTCCTGCGAGGTTATTAATGACTATGATATCCCATGTATGGATAAAAAGCGAACTTCTGATGTGTGATAACGAATCGAACGTGAAGGTGTGCGAGATAGATGAACGTGTGACTAAATGTGATAGAACAGTAAATAATTAATGCTTAGAAATAGAACAAATTAAGGAATTTGTGCCTTTACGAAGTATATTCACCAAGTACCTACTGTAAGATTGTAAAATATGTATATCAAAAAGAGGGTAATTGCGGAAAATAATTAAGTGGTACTCTGAATGAGCCTGCTATCAGCAAATATATAATATGAAGAATTAACAAATTAGGAAAAGATGTAGATTTACAATATTTTGTGTAGGTATGTTTTTATTTATTTAGTAATTACTTAAGTCAGCCAAAGACAGGTTGTAAGCCCTGTATATGCTCAAAAGAGATTTAAATACATAAATAGCTTCGTCTATATGAGACAGCGATAATTTATCTTAATAAATGTAGGTATATCTGTGTCTAGCATACTTTAAAGTTAAAAGAATTTAGAAAGGGTCGTTGAGATCACTTGAGAGCAAAGAGACGATGGTAAAGAAATATAGAAGAAGAAAAGTGAAACAGAGCGTGTCCACTAAATGGAAGGTACGCAAATTCTCTATGCAAACAGATTTACTGCGAGACATCATAAAGACGTCTACCAAATGTGTAAGACTTCAACTTTTCAAAGCAAGAAAACACTTTGTGGCTTGACATTACAAGAAATTTAAGAATAAATTAAAGACTATGTTTTAAACCACCCTTTCTTCAGGACAATTATAATATAGACTATTATAATTGTCACATATAGACTGTATTATAATATTGACTATATTCAGGACAATTATAATATAGTTTATATTATAATACTAAGACTATATTCAGGACAATTATAATATAGTCTATATTATAATACAGTCTATATGTGAGAATTATAATGTGACAATTATAATAGTCTATATTATAATTGTCCTGAAGAAGGTTGAGTCCAACCGAAACTAGTTGACAAATATATAGCAATAAAGTGGTTTAAAACATAGTATTTAATTTATTCATAAATTTCTTGTAAGACTTCACGTGATGCGCGCCGCAGTTCAACACTGCGCCGTAAGGGCGGAAAATAATAATTGTGAATTAATATTCTCAAGGCACTGCATTATCATTGTCCTCTAATGGACTTTTCAATTTTTTTGACATTTTCATGAGCTTTTTTATTTATGTCCTAAAAATTCTCTATTAAATGTACCTAATAATAATAAAAACTGACTTATTTGGCGTATAAATTCGGTTATATTCATGTTGCTCAATAATTCAACAACTCTGCTTGATCATAAATAAATGCACGTGCATTTGCTACACACGTATACGCATAACAGATACATATGTCCGCCCAACTAATTGGCATCTTCCTACTTTACAATATGGCAGCGATAGCAATAGTTCCAGCAATTAATTGCTTCGTAGTCACTTACGGACAAATAGCGGACATCATCTGATCTCGAAACTCAGAGTTCAAAGGCAATGATGTAATAAATTATAAAAGACATATCTATTACAAGGAAAAAAACTGGTTGATACAATTCTATTGACGTCCAAAACATGGTTTTGTTTTGATTCCCCTGTAATGTTATAATTTCTTATTCTGTTTTTGTGTTGAAAGTGAAAAATTCGAGATGAAAAATGTTGTTAATATTGTCACGTATCATGGCTGCAGGAGGGATTTATGAAAACGTTGGGATTTAAAACAGGATTTATTGAATACCGATTAATTAATTAAACTAACGTACAAGGTCACTTATCACTATTAAATGTAACGCTAATATTGAATTAAACTGTTTCGTAAATTTAAGAGAGGGCGACCACGGAAGACGTGGCATGACCGGATACTGGAAGATGGTCCTGTTAGAAGCCTGAACAACCGTCGAGCTTGCATGCGAAGGTGTATGAATGTTGAGGAAGCGAAAGTTGTAGGTCAGGACAGAATAGTATGGCGTTCTATCCTCTCTGCCTACCCCCACGGGAAAACGGCGTGATGGTAAGTAAGTAAATTTATCCCCCGTAAATAGACACTTTATAATCGCTTTCACATTCACGATTCACTAGAACAATCCATCCGATTTCAGCACTATTATTCGCTCCAGTTTATTTTGCTACGTAAGAACTTTTCCGGAATATTCGCTCAAATATCGCACAAGGGTAAGTACTTCACTTAATTATCTGTCGCTTAGTTCACACGCCTGATGGTAACACTGTTTTCGCTTCGTGATTCGCCGCTAGAGCCGCGTGGTAGGAAACGTCAAAATAACAATGGCCTTCCGCGGCCTGGATCCGTTTATTTATACCCGATAACGTTGAATTTTCGAACCTTCGAGAATTATTATTACTAGACTTTTATAGTATTTTATCGCAAGTTCTCGTAACTTCCAGATGTTCCTGGAACTTTGGGGACGTCTCTCGAAAGCTGTAGATTACGCTAGGCTGTTCTGGAATCTTCGGTAGTATTGTGAACATTTCAAACAACTGTCACTTGACATGAGTGCGTGATTATTTTTAGCCTCGTTACAATATAAGAAGGGAAGGATACCTACCACGTACCGTGCCCCGGCTAGTTAGCACGTACGCAATGGTTAGTCTACAATCATAAAAAGTGATATAAAGCCACATGAGTAGCGTGCTCCGAAGCGCGAGCTGTCAAAATGAGTGGTTTTTGTGGTTTCTGGTACGTGCGCGAATAATTTCTGAGCTGGAAATTGATCAAAATTGGAACGTTCTTCAATGTACATCGAATTTTTAAGTCGATCTTCACAATCCATTAATCAATATTTGTAATACCAAAATTTTGGTTAATTCGATAACTGATTTATAACAATTTTTATTCGTGATGTTTCTATTTTATAGAACATCGTTCCACGATAATTATTTAAAACAAAATCACACATAAAAATTCAACTGTGAAAATTTTTGTCATCACCTGGACCCACAACATTACATTGCGAACGGAGAGTTTTAATATATAATATAAAGTTTAAAAAAAAGTAACCCATAAAACCAAGTTTTTACAATACTATTTTCACATTTTCTGGTTTCGTGTCTACCATATGCGTCGGAATCTCCATACAAATTGTATGAAAAAACCATTAAAAATTTGAAAAATCCAAAATTATACTATAATTATTATTATTTTTTAACGAAAATTTGATAGATGTCGCCACGGGTCTGCTTGCAAAGTTTCGGCTCGATTGAATCACGGGAAAAGGGTTAAAAATCGATCCAAAGTTTTTTCGACGGCAAGCAAGCAAGCAGATTTAATATAAAGGGAGTAAAAAGTCGTCAAATTTCATCTATAATTTGGCTAAGGGAGACGTCTATTTTTTTACATTGGTTTTTGAGTAAAATAATAATGAAAAATATAGTCGCTAGAAAAAAGGATAGTAATAGTGATGGTATCTTAACCGGTTCCACAATAACCGTCATTTGAGATTTGTATATGATTTTACCGATTATTGGTAACTGATTTTTCGCAATTAAACAGCCAATCATGTGCACTAGATACCTAACAGTTATATTTCAGTTACCATTGATGGATACAATTAGATACAAATCTCAAAACTGTACCATGAATAACCGATTAAAATAACGTTTAACCATCACTGAGAGAAAATGTTAAGTATGTACCTAGGCTGATGAATGAAGAATGAGTGGGGACCCCAGAAGAAACCCATGAAAGATAAAAAAAAATTAAAATATTTTCTGCAATCGAGGTTATCTTGACTATGCTTCCTCAGAATGTGACTCAATGTCCACATAAAAACAACACACTGCAACTTATATAGAATATGTCACATGAAGACGAAGAAGATGGGTAATTGTGCCACGCAGAATTCTTCTGATAATGGTGACACCACAACCAAAATTATGCGTCAACTACAGCCATTCCTGACGACTTCTTGAAGTGAACCATTGCTTGTAGACTTCACTGGATCTGTTCATGTATTTGGTGATCTCTTTCCGACGCGGCCTTGTACCACAAGTCTATCCAAAGCACGTAGCAAATAGTAACTAGTCATTTTAATTCAAGCAAAAAAATGGTTATGTCAACTCTCCAATTAAGAATAATTTTAAAAACAATAAAAAAATACAATAAGAGAATGTTAAGCATTGAAAACAATATCATACGACAGGTATACACAAAAAAAATGCGGTTAACATGTAAAAACTGCAAGTTTCGAAATACACTAGGAGCAGCTATGTTTATTACTGCGGATTTTTTCCTTAAAGTTGTTTAAAGAACTACTAAACACATCCATTCCATGCACGTTCCGACTACGCGATTGGTTGCATAAACTGCAAATCCTAGTGATTGGGTTGTTTTGATCGATGTTGTTTCTATGGAAATCTGGCCGAAAAGTCCTAGGATTCCGGAGACGTAGAAGTTGATAGGTACTACTGATTGCTGATGATATAATCGGTTCTTGACAAGTAATTTAATGTTTTAGCGTTAACTTTATGGAAATCCATTATTAACAAATTATGAAATGAAACACTGAACTTTGTTTTTTTCCACTATTTTATATTTGAGCACTTGTTTCACTACATGTTTCGGATACTTCCGTTTCCTTCATCAGGTGAATTAAGACTGAGGTATGTGGGAGTGGTTGTCTGGTATATGGGTTGGTGGATTCAGTAGAAGTGGAGGGGGTATCTAGGTGGTGGGAGATCGGGAACATTGTAAGAACAGGATTGTTGATTATGTTGTGTTTAGGTTTTTATGAATTTCAAGTGTTTCTAAATTATTTTGTTTTAGGCCGTATGTCTGTTTATGTAGGATGTGTATTTTTGTATTGCTGAATGTGTGGTTATTTTCTGAATTTGATTAGCATATTCTGAAAAATTATGATTTGTGAGGCACCTTTTATGTTCTTTAAATCTTGTTTCTATTGATCTGCCTGTTCGACCTATACATGTCATCTCACAATCCCCACATTCTAGTTTAAAATGTAGTGAAACAAGTGCTCAAATATAAAATAGTGGAAAAAAACAAAGTTCAGTGTTTCATTTCATAATTTGTTAATCAGTTCTTTTCATTAACCTACTGTGTGGCACAGACAGATCCGCAAGTATAATAATGTATAACATATTTTTTAATGAATATGGAAGAAACAAACATGAATACTGATCTGATCTACGGTTGATAGGAATGCGTGGTGTTAGCTAGATATACACATGTAACTCATTCAGGAACAATTTGTCAGCGCATCCAATTGAAATGTGCTATGAATGAATGTTGATTGCACCTCCGGGAAATGGAAACTGCTCGCAGACTTGATGGCATTGGACTAGTAATGTGCACGTTTTCCCTACACCGCACATCCTGCATAATACAGTTGTACATAATGTACAACAGATGACCTCTTGCTCAGCATCTATCTACATCTATTTTACTCGTATATAAGTATCTTTGCAAGCATCTTTTGCCGCGTTTTCGCCGCAATTGCCAAATGCTGTCAACCTAACCTAACCAATGTAAAAGATGATCTTTGACTATTATATCTTAAACTATGTGAGTAGGATGCCTACTTGTTACTTTAAAAAATAGCAAACTTTATATAAACCACATAATTTTGAGTTATTTAATAAAGCCAACGAATTGTGAATTGTAAATTTTATTAATGTATGTTTTATTTTTTGTTGCAGGTAAATCGATCAACCGTTCTTTTAAGAAGCGAAGAGCCTGAAATTTCACGATAGCCGCTTATGAAGGTATATTTTTTTATATACAGCCTTATTTTGATATACGCGATTAATAAATTCTTGCCCATTTACAAGATTTACAAATAGATACAAATAATAAAGTGAATTTATTAAAAAAAATTAAAATTTATGAAACCCAAAAAGGAGGGACATGGTTTGCCAGTTACCACCTATTAACAAAATGGATTGCCAATCAAATCATTTTTATTGTAGTAGATCCCACGTGGCACTGAATGAAAGTCAGATACAATAATGAAAATATTTTAACATTTGAAATGTGAAAATAGTTGAGAAAGTGATTATATCTTGTATCCGGGATGGACAGTTGTACGTGAGTACACTGACAGTCGAATATGTACGGCCACACAATATTAATTGTGGCATATTTAATAAAAAATAGGGTTGCGTACACAGAATACTTGTCGCATCTATATTGTTTCTATTTTTAAATCGATTTTCAAATCGTAGTAATACCTGTTTTTTTTTGGAAAATTGGAATAATTATGTAGTATTATGGCATAATGTTTTAACTCGAAACATTTGCTCACTGGCTAAGTGTCTTTATCACTAGACCAACAAGGACTCATAGCAGGCACACATAATTTAATAATTTTTAAATTATATTTTAAACAAATGTATTTATATATTAAAGAAAACACATTATTATTGTGAAGTTGCAATTTCAGAAGAAAGTTATGTGACTTATTAAACAAATTTTTATTAATCAATTAGAAAAGACATTCAGAAAAATCAAATTAACTTACCAAGCTGCCGTGGCGAAATTGGATAACGCGCCATCCCCGGATAGAATGGAAATCCGTTGGTTCGAATCCCGGTAGCAGATAAAATATTTTTTCACTAATTTGATTTTTCTGTATGTCTTTTATAATTGATTATTATAAAATTAACTCAAAGAACTCCCTCAGACCCCCTGAAGAGGACCCCACAAAATAGGTACTAATAAACCACTTTGATTCATTTAACGTCGGCTAGTTATGATACTGCTGCATCTTCGTTAGGACGCACGCTGACTGACACAAAATAAAAGTATATAAATCAATTGTCGGGTACGACCTCAGTCGAGGTGGGAGTTTTTAGAGATCGCTTAATGTGCGTATTAAAACTGATCGAAGTTAAATTGATCAAAGCGGTCTTATCACTTACTAGGGCTCGTCGCGGCCCTGTCGTGAGCCATCTATTAGATATCTGGTTAACTGACGTCTTCCGCACCGATATATACGCCCGGCACTGTATAAGCGTACTACATATTGTGTGTAATATATTCGTTCATGGGTACACAGTACGCTATATTGTATTTGTATTTTGTCAATGGAATACCGAGCGTCACACTACGGACACTTTTGTATGCAAATGAGGAAACTCACAAAGTTGGGAACGTAGTAACAGGTGTGAATTTAAATTTATCACCGCTTGAAATATCACACCTTCCAAAAGTTTAACAATGCGTCGACTTTAATTAGGTTTTTATACGCTGCGTCTTTAATTAGCCCGCGATAGAGTGCTATGGTAATTAGCAGACTCTGTGGTCGAGTGGCAAAGACTTCTTCTTTCTCTTTTATTAGATCTATGTCAGACACGAGGACGTCCAGTATTCTCTCCATCTCTTTCGTAGTATCCTTTGCATTCGGCGCCCCTCTGAAATCTCGCGGATCACAGTTCAGGGAAGCCTTTTCTGATCCATTCTCTCGACATGATCCCTCCAGAAACGCCTTCTCTGCTTGCTCCATTGTACAATGTCTTCTACATCGCAGGTTCTACCGATTTCCGCAATGGGTATTCTGTCTCTGAGAGACTTGCCCTCAATGGATCTTAGAGTCTTTATCTCAGTAGTTCTGATAAGGTGTTAAGTTCTCACCATGTCCGCTCTTGTTTCGATACCGTAAGTCATGATAGGTCTTATGCATGTTTTATATGTCCTGACTTTGCTTTCCACTAGCATATGCTTATTGACCTATACAGTGTCTCTTAGGCATTCGGAGATAAATGCTGATTTATTTGTCTGCTCTTTGACTTCATTATACAGATCGCTGTAGCCAGATATTTCCACCCCCAAGGTAGGTACTTAAATTTCATAGCCTATTCTATGGGTTTATTATCTAATACCAGTTGAAAAAAAATGCAAACTTTGATATTGACTTCATTATACAGATCACTGTAGCTAGATATTTCCACCCCCAAGGTAAATACTTAAATTTCATAACCTGTTCTATAGGTTTATTGTCTAAGACCAGTTTACATCTAATAGATTGTCTAGATATAAGACACTTAGTTTTCTTGACTGAAATAATCATGTTGTACCTCCTACATGCAAGATGGAACTTGTAAAGCATTCTTTGTAAGTCGTCTTTCTTTACGGCTAGTATAGTAGCATCGTCAGTGTAACACACCACATTAATGATTTTATCACCCATCCTGTACCCGAATCCAAGAGATGCCATCCTCTCTATTATTTCGTTCATCATCAAGTTGAATGAAAATGACTAAGACTGTCACCCTATCTTTTTTCTGTAAAGACTTAGATAAGTTTAAAAAAACTCATATTTTCAGAAAATTGACACTGTGAAACAATGTGTTGTAGCGTTTTTCTTTAAAATTCCCCTATGCATAATACTCAATGATATTTCTTGGGTATTACTATATGTACGTGTTATTAGGATTACATGATTCTTTATGAATATTGCAGTTGGATATTCACTTTGCGTAACTATTATATTGAGGTCTTTTTAAGTTTATTTATTACAATTTACGGACTACGTAACAACGACCATTATAATGAGGTCATCAGTTGTTAATGGACGTTCTGTGTTTTGCGGTAATTATTTTGGAAATAGCCTTAAAACATTTCCGTCTTATAAAGTGCTATCGTTGCTTTTGGTAAAAAAATAGGGTTAGGCATAATATATTATCATCTAAAAAGAAAAAAGGGGTTGATCCTGGCGGAAGTTGGTTTTATTCATATATTCGTTTCATCATTTTTTCATGTGACCGAATTATAATTTACGTGATTATATAGTGTCACGTAGCTTCTAGAAAAAAATTCGTGGGAGTCTTCTGAATTATTTTTTTAATTTAAAAAATTCTTTACACTTTGGTTGAAAGGTCGACAGCTACGGGAAAAGTAACTTTCAAATTTTACATTTTTGTTTTCAATATTTCTGGCTTATCTTTTGTTAAACGTTGGACTATAATTACAGTAACTTATATCTAATATGAAGAATTCATTCCCTATCTTCTTCTCCATGTGCCCTGTCGGGTCCCCCCGACGTCGGCGATCATCTGGGAGAAAGTTTCCCTGTTCAGGGCAGTGCGGAACAGCTCTTCCACGCTTCTTATCCCGGTCCACTCTCGGATGTTTCCAAGCCAGGAGTGCCGCCTCCTTCCGACCCCTCTGCGATCCTCAATCTTCCCCTTCATGACGAGCTGAAGGATGGAGTACTTTTTACCTCTCATTATATGGCCAAAGTATGAAATTTTACGGAGCTTTACTGTGTAAAGTAACTGTCTGTTTGTATTTGCTCTACGTAAAACTTCAATATTACTAGTCATGTCAGTCCAAGATATCCTTAACATCTTACGTTCCCTTTAATGCAAGTCAAATAAAATACATAATAACATTCACATTCCAATTGGAAAACATTCCAATTGTAATTTCTGCAGGGTTTTATTATTTTATTTAACTTGTATTGAAACGAATGAATTTTTGGTAATCGATAAAAGTTACTGTAATGATAATTCAACGTTTTGTAAAAAATAATTTAGAAATATTGAAAAAAAAATGCAAACTTTGATATTGCATATTTAGGGTATTAATGTTTTCCTAATAATCATGTATAAATAAAGTTTATTATATTTATTAATATAAAAAACTAACCCACTAAAACCAAGTTTTTATTATACTCCCTTTCTCATTTACTAGAAACTGGTTTGGTGCTTAACCTACGCGTTGGTCTTCGGTCGGGCGACGCTACGAAAGGGAGTACTAAAAAATTTTCAAAATATCGAAAATTATACTATAATCAGGTTCCGTCTCTATCAGATGCGTCGGAATCTCCATACAACTTACTGAGTTGTATGAAAAAAACATCAAAAATTTGAAAAAACCAAAATTATACTATAATAATTAAAAAATTTTAACGAATATTTGATAGATCTCTTTGATTGTCGCCACGAGTCTGCTTGCAAAGTTTCAGCTCGATTGGATCACGGGAAAAGGGTTAAAAATCGATCCAATTTTTTTTCGTTAAGCAAGCAGACACTACGATTTAAAAGAAAGGAAGTAAAAATTGTTTCATGTCAATTAAAAGGTTTATATATATAGCGAATTAATTAATGTCATGTGCAGAAGGGAGCCACACCATTGTTGGGGCGTGAAGCTCTGCCAGGGGCGGAGTCCCTAGATTTAGTCGTTTGTTTCATTGCAGCCGCGACTACATCGTGAAACAAAGAGACTCCATTTGTTATATGACATAATTGTGCCCACTCTGCATATCTCTCGATCTTACACTTTTATACGATTTCTAAATCGTAGTAATGCTTGTTTTACATGGGGCAATTTATCTTGTCTCTAGAATCTTGAACGCGAAGTCGTCCAAACTTTATCAGATGATCTCTAAAACGGGAATTCTTCTTCTTCTTCATATACAGTCTACTATTAAAGGTTTAATGAAGGTTTTGTAAGATGTGTAAGATCTCCAGCATTTTTAACAGTGAGTCAACCACTGACCACTGGATCACTAGTGAGAATCTTAACCCCTGGAACACCAATCTAGCTGCCTCGTAGCTAGTAGCAAAAACTTTAAAGGCGGATTTCTTGATAATGAGTCAAAAATGTTCAAGCAACCATCATCTAATATTATCATTTATGGAAATATGCAATATTTATTTTATCTGAATTTTTTTTCTCTATATTTCTGATTTATTTTTCGCAAAAAGTTGAGCCATCTTTACAGTAATTTATATAGATTATGAAAAATTCATTCGCTTTAATAAAAGTCGAATAAAATGATAAAACCCTTGTAAAAATTTGAAATGTATTTTTTTACAAGATTTTTATCATTTTATTTGAGTTGTATTAAAGCGAAAGAATTTTTTATAATTCATATGTTACTTTAATGGTATTCAACTTTTTTCACAAAATAAGTGAGAATAATTTTAAAAAAATGCAATCTTTGATATTGAACATCTCCATCACTGTTAATTTTAGGTTATGGTTGATTGAACATTTTTGACAGAACCCACTTGTAAAGTTTTCGGTACTAGCAATGAGATACCCAGTATTATCTACTAGCATAATAATTTTTGTTTGTGCATACTATATTGAATCAAGCCTCTCTCTACTAGTAAAAGTCTATGCTCCGAATACAGAATCAATACTTAAATGATTTAAAGGTTAAGGTACGATTTATAAGTGTTATTTTGTACTAAAATTTACGACTTTAAGGCATACTTTAACCTTTAAATCATTCAGTATCGTCTTGTCTGTATTCGGGCCTAAATTTCAATGTTTGTAAATACAATTACTTATCTAATAAATACGAATATACGCGGAATAGCAAGTAAATTTACTTAATTAACGTATTTACTATGGATTATACCTGTGTGTATAAACTGGTTATAATACATTCGAGAATCTCCTCAAATAACTGTTCAGACAGACAGACGATGTTTGCACTGTGTGACCGTTGTGTATATTATTGGGTCTTTTTTCGCCATTGTTGTCGTCAACGGAATAAATCGAAAACAGAATATTTAGCATCTCCACAAAGCGTATTTACAATGGATGGGAGGCCGATACGATGCTGGATATAACTGGGTCAACAGTCGAATTTGCACGTAGATTGCTTATCTGAAAAATGCTACATTATGTCCGTCATAAGATTGGATCTTAAAAGAAACCACTGTTAAAAATCTGGATGCATTTGACATGTGCCTCTGCCGACGAATGCTAAAACTTCTAGTTTGACAATATAAACACAGGCGGAACGCGACACAACATAACCTCAAAATTTTTATTTTTAAACTATATAATAATTCTTAATGATATTAATTAAGCTGGTATTCTTTGTAATCCTCATAGATATCCCAGAGAATACAAAACCCAAAGAAAATAATAAAGTACTGTTTAGTAAGATAGTCAAAAGTGGAAAAAAAGAAAGAAAAAATTACTAGAAAAAAAAAATGTATACCTAAAGAAGTTGCGGACGTTACATGAAATTACGGGTACATACAGATGGACAAAAGGTCTTGTAATTGGGATACCCCAAAACAATCGATAAAAATAATCAAATACACATTCCTTCTAGTTTCTAGACTATTGCAGCCAAGCTTACCCTGGAGAAACTCGATTGGGTAGAGCTAGAGCTGTACTCTCTCATGTAGAGATATCTCAGAAACTTTTTTTAGTATTTTCTCTACCATAAGAGAGTACTTAAGTTCACGTGACCCCTAAATCATCGAGCCACTCTCGAGTCTATTTCGCGCCAAGGAGTAGTAAAGAGTTCGCGGGTATTTTCGAAAGCCCTGGCAGTACGCAGAACAAATCCTAGCATTATTATCGCATTACCACTGATCGCCCCTTAAAGTATATAATATAGAGTATATACTCTAAGGATCGTCCTATGTGGAATGTCAGGAAGCTCACAAATCTAATACCTAGATCCTTAACTTTCGACATTCGTGTTAGATTTTGGTCGTTCATTTTATAGCGACAGAATAGAATTTTTAAACGCTTGGAAACAATAAACATAAGTATCTTTCATATTTTACATTTACATGTATTTTATGTATCCGCTTGACGAAGACGAAATGAAAAAGTAATAGATGGCTACGAATGTATCTGTGGATTTCAGTGACATTATCAAGGTGTCACATCGAACTTGAATGCAAAGGAAGCTGATCATTATTCTGGACTTGTTCCTTCAACACGACACCTCTGGAGTTCCAGGTAAACTGCATTCTGTAACAACATGTAAATGGCGCGCACACATCGCTATGACGATCGCATATTTTTCCAGTTTGCTTCAAAACACGTAATTTTTATTGCGACACACGGTACATACGCGTGCAGCATTCCATTCTCTCTTGTCCAGGACTAAATGCGCTGTAGGGATGTCTGGAGACGTTTCGAAACCCGTTTTCGTACTCTTTATCGCGTAACGGCACTCAAGTGCGCGCGCACGACTCGCCGGCCCTCGGCAGACCGCACCCGACATGAATCGCGACAATTTGCGAGATCGCGATTGGCCGGTTAACCGCCGTAAATCGGGCGAGGTATTCTCTTACACAAATGCATTTTCGTCTTCGAGAGTGCATCGTATTAGTAAAGGGGAAGATTTTAAAATGAATGAGGCGAGCGTTGGAGATGAAACACAGAAAGAGTCCATAAAATATCAAATAAACTATGTATTGAAGCACGGCCCTGTTAATTAAAATCAACATTAGAAGATGTATGTGAACGAGGCAAAAGTGGTGTGCCTAGTCAGATGAGTGTGGCGTTCTCTCCTTTCTGCCTATCCTTGAAGAGAAACTGCCTGATGGTTATTAATGAGTCGAGGTCTAAATTATCGGATGTAAACAGGATCAAACATGATTTTCAGTGTCGTGTATTTAAATTAAAGCTCCTTTTTCTGGATGATAATTTCCAACATTTTATAGATGATTAAACCATGTAACTGAAATCTGCCAAAACGTAAAACTGAAACCTTCCATTAACCCAATAGTAATAACGTTTTAAAACCTTTAGCGTTTAAAAGTTTAAGTACTTAATCTCCGAGAGATACGAGTACCTACTCAAAGCTTTTTCCATTGCGCTGTGGGAAACTTTTATCATATATTTTTCTGCATAAGACACACTTTTTTTTACCCTGAATACCAAAACAAAAAATTGAGATGCATCTTACGGCCTGAAGTACGTCTTTCTGCGGTACTTTGCAAAGCTGAGATTGCTATAAAATTAAGTCAAAGGGATTTATATAAAAATAAATCGGATTCTTATAATTATTATCGGGGATTTTATTAAAAAGGAATTTAGGTATTTATTTAGCAACTTGCTGTGTGGCTAGTCTTGTGCTGTTCACTAAAATATTAGGTATTATAATTGAGAGTAGCCGTACACCTATAAAAAATCATGGGACACATGCAGGATTTTGAAGCTGAAAATTCACTAATAGAAAACCATTTGCTTTTTTTAAATTGACTTCATTCACTTAAACCTAAAACTAAATAAATAAAATAATAACATAAAAATGTCAAGACCATGTAATTTCGGCCCTTGCATGTCGCTTGAGCCGCGCGCTGATTGCGTGTCGCACTCTAAGTATCTAAAGTTGTAATTCTAGCAAGTTAGGGACGTTACGAACCGACAGACATACAACAATTGATTGTGGTTGTCTGGTGGGTTTTATAGTTAAATAAATGTTTTTTCTTTTTTATAAAAAGACGCACCACATTAATCGTGGTGCGTATTATGGTCCGGTGCGTCTTATCGCCCGCAAAATATGGTAATTTCTTTTTAGGGTCCACGTCTCTCTTACTCTAACATGAAGCTTAGATATTTGATGATGATTCAACGACAAGCCTCGGCAGTCGACGATCATTATGAGAAAATGAATGCACCATGCACGCAATTCCAGGATTGAAAGTGCTGTTTCATCCTGTGCTTCTGCAGGGAAACCGGTAATAACAGAAAGGTTAGTCACGCCCCCCCCCGTCTACCTCCGCCGGGAGCGGCGCGACTGCGAACTAAGTGAGTTAATTAGTTTATTCGCGATTTCTCGGCGAACAGCCGTCACATATATTAATAGAAGAAGCTCCCGCGTCATATTGGGTGCAGTTTGCGCCCGCGGGCTCCGACCAATGACCGCTCGCTGCCTCAACGTTCGATTTTCAAACCGTGCCGCGCATACGAAAACAAACCGAGTCCGTGAATGGACGGCGTAGGTACTCGGAGCCGGGTAGGTACTCGGCGAGCACAATAAACTCCTTTGAGATTTATAACAGCGGGTAGGTACCTAGCCACCTAGACGCATTGACTGCGGGAATTTGAATTTGGAAACAACCGTCGACGATGGATAAAAATGCTTCTAATTTCGAGTTTGTGAATGTTTTGGAATTATTTGGTACCTAACGAGAGGGAATTCGTTTTATCTGTGATCGTACCGAATGAAGGTGCTTAAATAGCTTCAAATAAATCTAGGCAGGTACTTCTTACCATGATTTCCTCATTTATCAAATGAGACATCCTCCTCTATATGGTTTTCTGTATGAATTGGTCGTATATGGTAATATAATCATTGATAATGATTTGAGTCTTGAGATGATAATGAGATTGATAATGCCCTCATAAGGGAAAAAGTTTCTCATAAAAATTAAAATTTAGAACTAAAAAAAAGTGTTTTAATTTCCATATTTTAATTTCAGATTTACATTATTAGGAGTTATTATATTCTAGCGGTATAGAAATCAAAATACATAATTTTATATACAAATTATACAATTCTAAAAAAAATACACAAAATTTTTATTTTCAACAATTCTTTAATTCAGTGACAATATTTTTGGTCAACGTGAGTGTTCTCGAAAAATGCAACTTGATACAGAGTATTATTATACAGAGAATTTGATTTATTTTGACCGCGACTTATAAAACGCGACTAGCGCCTTGGTAGCGTTGGTGATGGACATTGTTACATAGTGAATTATGTATATCGATTATTTAAAGCAATTTTAGCGTTTGGAGAAAAAGCAATCGTTTTACCAGAATATGATTATTCAAGGTACATGTAAAAACAAAAGCTGTAACTCTTAATATTTTTGATGAGCTTTTTTAGCGTTATTTTTGCCAGTGTCATGTTAAAATGTGTGTGCATGTTATATTTTTTTGTTTGCGCTATGTCTTAAGTGTCTTTCCTTATCTTTATCCTTATTCTTCCAAATTGTGAAAAAAAAATGAAATGAAATATTTATCTGGCAGAATATTATGAAATTCTCTCTTAATCTGACCCAACTTTTAAATGAGGTTATGTTAACTTATCCGCCATTCGAAGAATCGGTAAATTACTCGTGTACGCATGTTCGTAAATGCGCGGCGCACAGCGCATAATTATACATGCTCAACTCCGCATTTCTCTGCGGAGCGTGTTGGAAATTTGATCAACAGATGGCACTGGCATTCCAAACAATGTCATGGCGATAGTTGTCGTTCCCTTGATAGCTCCAACACGTGTGATCGGATTACAAATAGTGGACGCATGCGTTCTCACTCGACAAACAATTGGGCACATGTTTTTTTGTCGTCACGATGTTGCATTATGCTGAGGTGTACCTACACATGAAGTGAAGAAGATACATTTATTCTGGATTATGACGTGGTTGATTCATACGGCTAGTATAGATTGGCCGGCTAAATCCAATATCATAGCCATTTTAACCGATCCTTCTGAGAGTAAGTATCCGCGGTGTAGTTGAGTACATGTACGCGCGATAGAAGTTATACTCCTGTAAACGAAAACTTTCTTAAAAAACGATCGAAACATTCGTGTAAACATTCGCATGTAAACAGAATCTGACAGCTGATAAGAATTAAAAAAAAAAAAAGGTAATTAATTTAATTTTTAGCTTCGATTTAGAATTAAATTATTATATTTAGATATTACTGGAATAATAAATAATAATCAAGTGCATTTCGTGGCCTCGCATTTTCGCTACATGCCCCGCTACACGTTTCCGCTACATTCTCACAATGAAAATTTTACCTTGAATGCGCCAAAATAAAATAACTTCGATAAAAACAGAATTGACGCGCAAGTAAAATAAGTATTAATTAATATTTATTTTACACTTTGAGATATTATATTTTGAAGTTTCCGCAATTTCATGAGACACACTTGAAATTTATTAAGTGTAAAATCATGGAACGAAGGAACTTTTTGTATTCTGAACGAAATTATTATCGAACAATATTTTTTCTTGTTTATGGTTCACGCCTTGTCCTTGGAAAAAGTGACTCGTATGTCAAAATGTGTGATAAAATTTTCGAATCTTTAAAGTGAAACAACTTCTTTAATACTTATTTTCGCTTCAATTCTGTTTTACTTTGAAATTAGGACACTTAACGATAATATTTACTCTTAAAAATATTGGTTATAATGACCATATTCTTGGATTATGCCAGTTCAGTATTGAATAATTTTTAAAAATCCAAATTCGTATCGTTAATAGCTTAATTATGACAGAATATTATAAAACTATGTTTTAATTTTATTAATTATTTGTTGGATTTTAGTGATCAACTTGTCCTAGGGCACGTTCCTGGGGGTTAATTATTTGTTTTAATTAATTAAAATTCTTGTAATACGTAGCAATTCGTATCCATTAATTTACATATTAATTTGTTAATGTTTATGACCGGCAGCGACACGCAGTCATTACTTTGAAATAAGCCCTACTCAAGTACAAAATAATTCGATATACAATACAGAGTGTAACAGAACTAGTCCACAATACTTTACAGGTAGATTTCTGCCTAAATTAGTAATTAAATAGTTATGGAAATATTTCTGACTTGTCTTCTGGTAAACGTTGGACTGTCATTAACGTAATATATATTGAAGATTAGAAATATAGCGGACTCTGTAATGTTATTTAAAATCGCACACAATTTAGTTGATACTCCAGATCTCCTTCAACGTCCATCGTTCCATATCCCAAATCGTAACAGCAGACAGTCACCTACTTTTCATCTCCCTCTTTGCAAGACCAACTTTAAACAAAAATCATTCGTCTAGAGATCCACAAATTCATTTAACGTAAATTACAACCACGTAGACATTTTTAACTCGACTATTCGGGACATTAAACGAAAATTAACTTCACAACCGCACCCTAACTAGTTAACTTAATTTATAATTTATATTCCCATATACTCCCATACTTCTTTCCTTTATCCTAATCCTACATCCCACTCCGCCCTTCCCCCTTATCAATATATAATGAAACTATAATTTATCATAATGTCACATTTTGCTTATATTTTTTGCTAATACATAACTAATTTTAAGTGGAAAGTTTAGAATTGGCATAATTTACTATTTTTTAAATCTTAAAAATTATTTCGCTCCTATATAATTCAAATAAAATTAACATAACCTTGCTGAAATTTGAAAAATATTAAACTTGCAAGGTTTTTTTATGTATTAAAACATGAATTTTTGATATAAGTTTCTTTAATGATGGTCCAACGTTTTATAGAAGAAAAATGAGAAATGTTGAAAAAAATATATAAACTTTGAGGTCGCATATCTCCAAAAACTATTGATATTATTAGGACATTGTTGTTTTAACATTTTTAATTTATTATCTATCTATTAGTAAAGTATTTTGGATTAATTCTGTTATATCCTGTTTGGTGTAAGAATCTCTAAGATGTAAATTTTTTTACCAATTTTGAAGTTAATTTAATTAGCCCTCTGGTAGAATGATAAATTTGATGATGTACAGAGTATATTCTAGGTATTTAATACTCAGGCTCATTATATCCATGGTCCATATCTCTAAAATTACTCGGCGTCAATAATTTGTACCATTTTAATTTGTTTGCTTGTTCACCAATTTCACTGTATACACTCAAATCACTATGCAGGACATGTTCCAATTCGTACATAATCCATTATATACATGCATGTTGTTGGAACAGGCCGAAAACACTTGTATTGGAGTATTGTTATGTTTGAAATAAGTTATATATTGTTTTTTTTTTAAATTGCATTAGAAATTTTTAAACGTCTCTGATTTTAAGAAAACACGCCCAAACACACGCTGCCATCTGCCGCCGGTCGGCCGAACGTAAATCGATGAAGATTGATTTCAAAATGAGATGCGCCGCTCGGAGAAGTGTCGCGTGATTAGGTTGAGCCCCGGGTACGCTTTTCTCCCGCATCGTATAAACCGCTTTATTGTTGTATGTGGCCCATGTGACCCAAGGGACACAATCGCGGGGCATCGGGGAATACATTATCTTCAATATTCTCGGTGCGACTCGGACGGAATACTAATGCTGGCCATTCAACTCCGCAACGCGGCAGAGACACTGGAATGACTCGGTGATGGAGCCGGTAGAAGATTCTAGAGTTTACGTATGCAGATTGCATTCCCGTAGCAGATACCACCAGGAAAATTAGAAGCGATGACTGTTTAGAAGTGCTATTTAGATAATATATTAAAATGTCTCGTGTAAACGGTTCGTAAAAATGATTTATGTTAGTCGTATTTATTTCAATCGGGATAATTTGTCGCACGGCTCGATTTGTTATTTTTCGCGAACTCTGTCGGCGAAAATCCGATTCATCTCTCTTAGTGTCAACGGTCACCGCTAGGTTTCAGTAGCATTTCTTTTTCTAACCTCTCGTTATCCGTGTCAATAAATAGGTGCATATTAGGTAGGTATATGTGTATTATGCTAATACCTCAATTATATTATTGATGGTTTAGCGTTAGCGTTGTAGAAATTATTCATGATAATTATATTGGGTGATAAACGTAAATAATGTTAATAATACAATCAATACAAGCAATGAGAAATTCTGATACTATCGAAGCTCGAGTAGTAAAATATAAAATCATACATAAACAATGTTACATAGTTTACGTATTTCATTCAATTTATTTATCTAACAATCAAATTTTGGATTAATTAAGCAATCGAGGATTGAAAACATCATGATAATGAGCAAAGAAAACGAGACAGATGATGCCAGTCTATACATACATAATACTAGAACTAGAAAGAGAAGATAATATAGTCTACCTGGGATGCATATTAAATGAGAACTGAGATCCTTTTATGTTAATTCCGGATAAATATATTATGCAGCCATGACCTAACCTAAAATTTAAAATGAGAGTAACATGATGTTATGTGTTCCGTTACATTTTTATATGGAATGTAATCAAGATATAATATAGATGTCTCATAGAGACGAAGCTTTATTTTTATATGGGAAAGTAGGTATGAAAGTCTTTTTGGTTGTTTATAGGGCTTATCTCCGTAAATATTGATGTTAGGTCATGGTTACTTGAACATTTTAGATTCATAACATAGGCAGTAATCTACCGGCCAAGTTTCTGCCGCTAGCTCCGGTACACCCTGTATAGCAAAACCGTTATCAAAACTAATATCTAATAAAAAAATTAACAATTGGAGTAATTACGAGTTAGGGATGGGTCGTCGACGTATTTACCGTCGACGAAACGAGACCGTCCACGTCCGGCCATCGACGAGACGATCAACTAGTTGAATTCGTCAACTAGTTGACGCGTCAACTTCGTTACGCGGACGTCGCGGACGTTCTATCTAAACATCGGGACGATGGTCAACTGTCTACGGTTCGACGCGACGCTGCTCGACGGTTCAACCGTTGCCGGTACATAATTTAAAAATACTTTACATTTGAGATGTTATCTAGAAATTTATTGAAGAATACATCTTTCAAAGTCAGGCTTTCACTTTGTGGTGAAATTATTAATAAATAAATATATCTGTATTATTTGTCAACTTTAGTTTAGGGCTCAATCTGAGAAAAGGAACATTGTTCCCGAAACATGTAAAAAACCAATAAAAAGTGGTGTAAACAAAATAATAATAGATTTATTTTTTATCTATTAAGTTGAAAATTGGGAATTTTTAATAAAAATTAATTAAACCTAAATTCAAGATTATATTACATATATAATAATTAATGTTAGGTATAGAAAATTTTATTCCCTACAAGTTTGTTTATCATTTATATGCTAAAGTTGAAAAGTAAAGAAATAACACAATAATTAAATTTTACCATCCCTTTTCAGGTAGATATAAGAAGTCGTGATCGATCGAATAAAATATTGATTTTAGAAAACTATCTAGCCGGCCTGTTAATTAATAATAGTTCAATAAAAAATAAAATAATTAAACAGAATTGTTTTATTTTATACAGTGTAAAATTGGGAATTCACCGAAACGTCGCACGTGCACATCGCAAAAAATCAAGTAAAAAATAATAGATAATAGCTTATTAAGACTATCTCTCCCTACGCATGCATTCAAATTTCAAATCTCTGTCATTGTTCGTGTACACAGATCTGCACCCTATGATCGTGTACTTTAGAGTTGAAATGAAATTACCCGTCGAGCCGTCTATGGCGTCTACAAGTCGGCAGCGAGAGATGAGAGAGAAATAAACGGAGACGTCTTGTCTTGCTCTCGTTCGTTGCTTTGCATGTTGAATCTCGAATCGTCCACCGTCCGCGGCGTCCGCCGTCCACCGTCTACGAATTCAACTAGTCCATGCGATAAACGTAAACCGTCGACGCGTCGATGCAACGTCAACGGTTGATTTCAACTAGTCCGTCCATTCAACGCCCATCCCCATTACGAGTTTTTCATTAAGTACGTGTGGTGTAATATTTATAGACACAAACTGCATGAGTTGAATAGACGGCTACTGTTCGGAAACATTTTTTTGCGTCATTCCATGGTAAATGGGCTTCACTTTGCGCTCCAAAGCAGGGATACCTCACTTGCTAGCACAATTTTTCTTCACAAAAATTTAATTTTCATATTAAACAAAGGCAATTGCTGAAAAATTGTGTATTTAAATTTCTTCATAACTTCTCTGAAAATGGCATGACGAAAGAGAAGAAATCCATCAGTCACATCTGAAAACCAGTTCAGTACGAATGATAGTCTTGTCTTGGACTTTTCTATGTACACCTTGTTCGAATTAATGTTCTTTTCCCTGCCACCTTCCTTCCCTGTCGCTACAAGCCAGACGATCGGCGACCTTGGATCGGAACTGTTGAAAAGCCGTTATTAAAACTTGGAGACCCTGTGAGTCTACTGTGTCTACCTTTGACGAAATAGTGATAAATTCCATACGATCCATAGCATTCTGGTGATCGAGAGAACCAAGAGCAAGCAGAATTCAGCGTGTCCTTGTTTCCCTTGTCTGTGTTTCTGTTCGCATCAGTATTTCGGGGTTGATAGTTACTTGGCAGGTTTAGTTGTGTTGGAAAGGATTCCCACAAGTATGGAAGAATTCTCTCGTACAGTAGCCGGCAAACATCTTGAAATTCTACGGCGTAGTGGGGGGAAGTTTGCGCATCGACCTTTCCACCGAAGAGACCCAAATTTCGTCTTCTGCGCATTCCCCCACCACGTCAAAGAATTTCAAGAAGTTTGCCGGCAACTGTACCAGCGTGTGACGTGTGTTTGGCGAATTTTGTGTATGGGGTTGCGATTTATTGTAACAATTCACAGGTCGTGTTATATACACGAATATTACTCGCGTGTTCTACAATGGCCGGCGACAGAATGGTGGTAGATTAGTGATGGTGTTTTAACCGGTGACACATTAACCGTTATTTGTTTGTAATTCGACGGGCAATCATCCTCACTAGACGGCGATTATATCTTAGTTATCAGTCATCGATACAATCATCTACAAATTCCCAATAAATGTAACTCTGATTGGCTAACGTAGGGAAAATGCCTACGGCTAGAACCGCGGCGGCCCCCAACCACCTCAATAATTATAATAATTTTGAAAAAAACCACACAACATACATTTCTTGTCATTTATCTGTCCTACTGTCTTTTATATCAGGTCACTTCAAACCATTGGCATTGTACCGTTGAGATTCCCTATATTAATAAATGAATACAATTTATACGAAATGGTGGGCGATCCCTGCCCCATTGTGGAATCATTTTTTGCCCCACATCTGCCGCCAGACCGTAAACAAACTTGACCCGACGAGGAAAATTAAAAACGCATCAATTCTGCTCTTCCGATTTTAAATCCAACTTTGGAACGAGCGGCTAGCGACCAGTGCAGGCCTCTCAGGACCGCCCAGGGCGCCCGAGCCGCACACGAAGTTTGCGTTAATATATTATTTGTTTCATGACTTATTTTTTTCCAATTTAACAAGATGCTGAACAAATTAGGAGCGAATTTAAACTGTTAGTAGCATAATTAATATTAATTAGGATGGGTGCACTGAGAATGTTTGGTTATATTTTATTTATTTATTATTTGTACTGTCCAGAAACACTAAGATATTAATGTACAAAACGCTTATTAGACCAATGCTCACATACGTAGCTAAACGTGGGTACTAACTAAGAGAGAAAATTTTGAGGTGTACCTTTGGACCGGTTCTAGAAAATGGACTTTGGCGCAGATGTTACAACAATGAGCTCTATACTCTGTTTAAAGAGCTAAACGTCACGAAATTTATAAAACTGGGAAGACTTCGGTGGCTGGATCATGTGGAGAGAATGACCGAGTATCAAGCACCAAAGTCCCTGCTGAACTCAAGACCGATAGGGTGAAGGAGCTTAGGAAGGCCAAAATTAAGATGGAGTGACAACGTCTGAACTGCTTCTGAACTGGAGAGAGCTGGCACTAAACCGAGATGAATGGAAGACCCACCAGGGGTTGTGAGCCAAGAGTGAGTGATTCATTTGGTACAGCAGATACAAATAATGATTTTTACAAAATATATTGCACCTATGTTATTATATTCTAAATTTTCCATTACACTCACCATAATATGATCCAAAAGCTCGAGTTTATGGAAGCAGTAAGGGAGTTTATGGGACGTAATGTGTGGCGAGTGTTGAAGGTAAAAGACACACAAAAAGTCTGCGAGAGATCTGGCATGATCAGCTTAACCAATTGGTGGATGAGGGAGGAGATGCATGCCAGGATAGGAGAGTGTGGAGTTCTATTTTCGCTGTCTAGAAGTTAGTTGAGTTAACAATATTTCTATATGTAGGTATGTTCTAAGAACATGGAATTGGTGATCGTTGCATTGTGTAGAGTGATCTTGTGAGTATGAAGAGACTTCCATACACGTTTCTCATATGCATAGCTTCGTCTCTGTGAGACTTCTATAATTTATCTTATTTACTAGAGTTACTTTGAAAGTCCCTTAGCGAAATAGTGTTGTATAAATAGATTTATGATTTATTTCAGTTTAAAGCATATAATATGTCAAAAGTTAAGTAAATAACATTACCTACATATTTGATGTTTACTGGGGTAATTTGATAGTTTAACATAAATATTCATTAAAAATAGTAATGCACGAGTGTATATAAGTACCTACACTAATTTTTTTCTTATATTTAATTTGGGATCACGAAAATAATTCGTTGTTATAAAAATGTTGTTATTTCGATATTCGTTACAGAAGAATTGAACCTTAATTACCTTAAGAACTACATTGGATCCGTTATCCTTAAACACTACAAATCAAATTATGTTGGGATCTTTGTATCTTCAAGCCTTTGTATCAAACATAGTATATTAAAGTGACAGTAAAGATATATAAATGACAGTAAAGATTACACAATAAAAATACACTTAATGGTACCTTACAGAAATTAGAAATAACGTTGAAAATAGTAGTTGTTATAAATCAGTAAATAAAATTAAGAGTTGTGTTCTTTATCAACAAATTATCTTACAAACAAACATTAAATAAATCAAAGTGGTTTATACAAACTTTGTATAAACCACTTTGATTTATTTAATGTTGATCGATTTCTAATAAAACATCTATAATCTAATAATAATAATAAACTCAAAACACTATACTACGTCGCGACGGATCACACCAACTGATACATAAAAAAATATGCAAATAAATCAATTGTCGCGTCGGGGTGCGGCCTCAATCTATTAAAATAATATTCATTTGAAAGAAAAAACGAAATTATATAAATGGATCGCCTCCGAGATGGGCAAATGTTTCTTCTGTTTCTCGTTTTCTTACCTGATTATCTGAATGCGTTGATTAACAATGGCCGTTCTGGGCCACGAAGGATATTTTGGTTTATATTATGTAATATATTATATAATTGCGCCCGCGTAATTTAAGGGCTCGAGCCACCCCTGCGTTGGCGAGCCGTTTTGACGTTTGCCGCCAATGCGCGGCGGTCGCCATTGACTCTGTCATGGCCGCCGCTGATTCGCCCGTGGCCGCCATTGACGAGCTGTCGCCGCCATTGAATTCTGCGACGCTCAGTCAATGAATTGTTCGAAACGGAAATTTCCGTCCCATTCCACATCGTATCATAATAAACAGCGCTGTGGAAATAAACAGGGTATTCGTCAAGATTCAGACGTTAATAATAAAATAATAATGGATCCGTCAGAATATTTTTGAGTTTTTTTGTTCAAATCTTTCAGAACAATGCTGGATTTATGTCACAGGGACATCATTAATCAATTACTATGTATTACAGATGTCTCATAGAGACGAAACTGTATTTTTATGGGAAAGTAGGTATATATGGCTCTGTACATAGGGCTTAAAACCTGTCGTACGGCTGGCTTAAGTGATCACTTTACACAATGTAACGTTCGCCATTTCCACCCATGATAGAATATACCACGTGTGCTAATTTTTGGAAGTTGTATATATATTTAAATTACGTACCACGCTTTACATGTGTGTTGTAAGCACCTCCACGCGGCCTGCACCAAAGCTTTTTCATTACCCTTAAATGCCCACAGATGCCGCTAATTGTTCTAATGCCGCTAAATGAGACCTCTATAAGTGATCGCGTTATATTGTTTAAAGTGATCCACACCCAAAAGACTTCTATACCTACTTTCCCATAAAAATACAGATTCGTCTCTGTGAGACATCTATAATATACATTAATTGCTTAATAATGGATCATTTACATTGCGCTATTTTAGTAAAAATTTCGCCTAAAGCGCTCTTCGCACAACTGTTTATTTTACGCTAGTTTTTAACTAATTGTTATTGGTATAGTGGTTAAGATAAATGCCCAGTGATCCAAAGGGGCTTAGTTTCAGACCTGTTGACACCCGGGAGCAGTGGCATTATGATAGTTTCCCTCACCAAAAAGGGTCTGGCATGTAAAGAAAGCGTAATAATGGTTGCTTCCTCTCCGCCTGTACCTTTTGACCATTCCTCTATCAAATAGTTACATTGTGTAAGTGATCACTTAAACCAGCCTCAAAACGTGTGTCAGCCCTACCTATAACACCCAGGTCAGTCTACACACACAGCTTCGTCTCTGTGAGACATTTATAATATAACTTAATTAATAATACATTTCAATTTTTCTCTCCACTCTTGTCTAGTCTACTTTCATACATCTCCTTTTAACAGTACCGTCCTGCAATATTTGGTTTATCCGATCTTGCCATGTCTTTCATGGACGTCCTCTGTTCCGGATGCCTTCAACATTCGCCTAATACATTATCTTCATGTCATATCGCTCATACTTTCCATATGACCATACCATCTCAGTGATCCTTTCATTATTCTATCTACTGCACTCCAAGGAGAATTACATTCCCTTATAATTTGTTCATTCTTCATTCAAATTTGCATAGATTTTCTTCACATGCGAAACTAAAAATTATCTGCGAAATTATGAATATAATTTCTTGAATGTATTAATTTCATAATTTGTCTCACACGGTTAAAATTTAAAATGGTTTATATATTTGAGATTGCACAACTAAGTGTTGATAAACTGTGTAGAAATGTCGGCATCAGAATCTTTAATGGTCCAAAAAATGTAGTGCATTCTTCAAGACACGCCGCCCGCGTATTATGAAATTCTTCACTACATTAAATACTAATTATAGTACATAATATACCAGAAATAAATAAACAGCTGGAATACATTTCTATTGATAATAAATTATGTTCAACAATAAGTGATATCGCAAAGGTCGAATCGAACGATCCCTGCGGCTAGAGTCGATAAAGTGATGAAATGTTAGATTGATGCATATTTATCCGCCATTTTTTTTGAACTTGGACGTTTGTTATAATATTGTCATGGTACACGATAATAATTTTTTAGAAAATATCTAAGGAGGTTGATCGTATTGTATGCCTCAGATAATCCTTTTTACTTCATTTTTATCAAATTCATAGAACATACAAGTCTAGAACCAATATATATAATAAAATAAGTACCAACCCGTAAAACGTCTCGTATCTTTGTAATTATAAATAGGGTTTTTTCTATAAATACATTAAAGAACCATAAAAAATATCTCAATGCAAAAAAAGGTGCAATAATGAACTAAATTTAGACATACATATTAAGTTTTTCTATTTCTGAAGCCATTTTCTCAATTCCAAGTTTTTTTGTTGGACGCTCTCAGCATAACTACTTCCAATTAACATTAATGGTGACTACGCCCCCAAATGTAAATGTACGTAACATGTTTTGAGTTTGTTTTCATTTTTGATTATTTTGATGATGTTATAAAAGCAATTAGGTCATTTTGATTAACAGAAACGATGAGTTCATTCATATGTAATATGCACTAAAAAATAATTTGTTTACTTTTTTGATTGATTTTGCAATATTTTTTTTTGTTGGGACAAATAAATATTAAAAGTTCATCATTTTTGACAGGTTATACATTTTTTTTTCATAATCTTTGTACAAATCTAAAGAATACATTACAGTATATGTTAATACTACATTACTTAATATTCCTTAAAAAATAATATAAAACAATCTTAAAATAATACAAATTAAATTAAGTTATCTAAATTTTTCACAGTTCATCATAATATTTCTTTAATAATTTTTCTATATTTTTGAATCCCTGTTCGGTAATTTGTTCCTGTTACTATGGCTGGAATTTATCTTAATTCGCAATAAATCTAAGTATCTGTATATATATATTACTCATTTTAATCATCACAATAATATTACATCATTTTATGTTCCTTTGGACAATTGTTGATTAACTTATTGTGGTAATTCGTGATTGCTTTCTGATTGATGGTTATATATTTTTATATGCTGGGTGTCGACTGTGCATGACGAAAAATATTTTTTTTTAACGTAATATCAAAAGCTGCATTGCGTTTATAGCTACAAGAAAATGCAAAAAAAAAAGATTTCAGTTTACTTTTGGCTCGCTCAAAATCCTGAGAATGTTGGGTTTCAGTGATTTTTCAGAAATGATAAAGTGTTAAATTTCTTATAATTTATTTTTAACAGATTACTTATATTCGTTATAAAATAAAAATTTGCTGAAACTTTAAGTTTAATGGAGTAGCTTGTTGGTCTTGTGGTCAGGACTCTCGCCTCGTGATCCAAAGGTCGCTGGTTTGAACCTCACTCCAGACCAGCAAGTTAGTAGCATTTAGCTTAGTTTGATAATAGTAGAATATTGATGTGACACGTATTCCTGTTCGTATCGCTATTTTTATAAAAAAAATAAAAATTACTAAAAAAAAGTGATTGCCTGAACAAGGGTAGGTATTAAACGTTAACAAACTGTCAAATTAAACTTAAATATGGTGTGATTCTAATGCTGGCTATAATAACTTCGTTGTATGTCTGTCTGTCTGTCCGTAACTTCGTGAAATGTCCGTAATTTTGTTTGAATTCACGGCTAAAAAATCAAATTAAATGGCCGGAGATGAGGTTTGAACCCCGGGTCAACATGTCAACATAAATACACACTAGGGCTTAGTAAAGACGCGAACCAACTTTCCGTCATTTTTGACGGGTTTTAGCTAGTGTTGATATTAGAAAAAATAGCATTAAATTACAAATGCAATGTGTAAATACAACAAATACTCATATCATTCTGATATCTCTACATTTAAGGGCATTGAGCGATTCAAAAGTATTAGTTTTATATAAAACCCTAAATGCAGTACCTATATTTAATAACTCACGAAAATGCTAATTTTGAGTAGGTACTATAAAATTCGAAAGTTGAAAAAATGATACACCCCGCTGGGCACATCTTTGACTACCTTTTTTAATATTTTTTATATGTCATATGGGCTAAATCCAAGATAATGGTCCCGTTGCATATACAACGAAAATGATTATTTCACTATATTACTGAATGTGCTAATAACAAAATGAAAGATAATTTACTTTTAAAAAGTAAGTATTAAATAAGATATTACACTTTAAAGCTTCGAAAAATGCACTGCATATTTTGATATTTCATAGGCAATGGTTAGGTTATTAGGTTTGGTTAGGTTAGGTTATTAGGTTTCGTTTGTTTAATTAAGATTACGATTATTTTAGTTATATTAATTTAACAGGACATTAAATTATATAGTGAAATACTTATTTAGTATGAACAACGGGACCATATTCTTGGATTATTCCGTCATATGTTTATGCCGTATCGGTGCTGGCTGGTGTTGGTTATCAGGACCCGGACACAACAGACACATTGTTATAATGCAGGCGTTACGTGTAACATATGCAGTGATGTGTTTATGAGAAGCAATTAAGGCAATGGCACGGAACTGCTTCGAGTCTTGCAACGTGTGCTATCACTTCCTTATCGCGAATGCATTGAGTAATTTGACCCAGATATTTTTAAATAAAATATATCACACCAATGCCTCGCACCGTGCCTTAGGTCAAACTGAGACGTTTTGTTGACTTGTTTCAGCCATTTTATGCTCATAAATGGTGAGATTATTATTTATTGTTGTAAGCATCTATCAAACTTCTGTCGATCGAATCAAAATAGTGATGGGTAAACCATTGTTGTGCGATTAGTATCCAATTATAACGATGGTTCGTAACTGTGGTGTATTCAGGTAGGTCACCTTCACGGGAGCAAAAGGTGGCGCTGCCATAAAAGGTGTGAGCTCCAGCTCTCTCGCTCTCTCTTCATTTAGCTGGCGTGCAGACAGCACAGGGTCTCGTTTAGGGTCGGTCGACACTCATATATCGGAGAATAAATTGGAGAATCTCGTAAAACATTCTGCCTTTTATTTGGTCTTCATATCCCGAGTTGAGATATATAACAGGGCATTATCCTTGGTTTTTCTGAATTTATCCAGGGTATGTTGGCTACAAAGTTTAGTGACTATAAGGAATTTGTATTTGATTAAGCACTTTTATCGATTATTGCGCGGTATGATCGATAATCCTGAAATTATGCTGAGCATTGGTTTTTATGCTCCTGATAATTACTTAAGACGCCGTCAACATAGTTTGTTTTTACATTACAATATACAGGATCAACCTGCTAATGAAAGAACTACCGCTATGTTGACAATCTTGTTCTTTCTTTTACGGTCTTTCATTCATATTGTCTTCCCTCCTTCTGTATTTTATTACTATGCTTATATTAGCTTCACCTGTTTGTCTGGACGGAATCTTATAATCGATATTTCACCAGCTTCCTATTGTCCAATCAAGCTGAAATTTTACACACAGACTTAATTTATCAAACTTTTTTATGGGAAATTCGTTAATGAGCTCACCAAAAGATTGCGCTAGTTTCCTACCGAAGTGATTTTGTACGCTGGGTAATATTAAGACTAAAATCTAGAAAATTATATTACAAAAAAAAAAATATTTAAAAAAACGTGCTTATATTTACAAGTAAAACAAAATTCGGTAATTTTTTTTGCCTCACTCACCAAACAAAAGGTGAGCACTTTCCCTCCATCAAAAATATCGTAAGGACCTACCTTTTATTTGGAGAGTGAGACAAAAATTTTTTGCCCAAAAATTTATGTAAATTTATTACATCCTATTTAGATGAAATAAGTCGTAGCTTGATAAACGATGGTCTAACAATATAGACACTTCTACGTCTAATATTAATCTTACGGTACTTTATACCCAGATAGTCCTCAAGTAATAAAAAAAGCTATTTTCGTGTGGTCTCTCGCATGATTCATTGAAATATTCTTCGGTCGACCGTGAGCGGATACACCATCTCGGATACAGACATCAGTCTGCACCAGGAGTGCTAGACATCACAATAATAATCAAGAGAGCCGCTTCGAGTATTGAGTTATTTGTTTGTATAATGAATTATTGTATACAACTTGAGGAGCTCGTCCGTCAATGCCCCGCTCGGCGGCCGATGAACTGGCACATTGTGGCGCGGTGGGAATTTTTTTTGTTTAGGAGTATGTTTTGCGCAGGGTCCCAAAGGGTAACCTTGCAAAATTTAATTAAGATAAGTCAAAGGATTTGGCACAAATATACTCAATGCATTAGAGTGTTAGTTAAATTTGTATAAATCACTACCAGATTTTAGGTCTACCGGCACGAGTATGTTTTGCGCAGGGTCCCAAAGGGTAATCATGCAAATTTTGATTAAGATAAGCCAAAGGATTTGGCACAAATATACTACTACCAGATTTTATGTCTACCGGTTTCGAGACTTACCCGTCTCCTCGTCAGGACCAACACTACACTACTACGTTGACAACACTATTTACCACAACCATAGTATTTTTAACTTTACAATATTTATCACATGCGTGTTAATCTTGTCAAGGACAAGCACGCACTAACTAGCCTGCAGAACTATCAGGAATCTACGAGGGAGAGAGAGGTGTTACCAAATCTTTTGTGAAAGTTAAATTGAACAAAGGACTGTATGAAAAATTGATTTGGTTAATTATTAGAGGTGTTTTATTATTTACTGCTTCCCTAATGTAAAAATTTTTTAAATTATTTAATTTTAAATCTTTATTATTGGTATTTAATATTTTCACCCCTTTTTTTGAGTCAAATTTATGATTATTTTCTATGAGGTGGTTAGAAAATTCGGAAAAATTGTTGTTATGAAGACACCACTCAATACATATTTTTGAGTGATATGGCAGTTGATTCGTGGCACAACATGATTATTTAGTCATTAATATATTTTGGAGACGAACAGTCCCTTCTCCCATCTTCAGGTGAAATTAATAACAAACCTAAATATATAATGTTGTCAACCTATTCGAGTGGGGAATGAGGTGCAGATAGGTGAGGGTTTTTTGTTCATTAACGGGGACAAGCCTAATATCAGGGACGCGTTGTGGAATGCGATGGTAGTCATAAGTGTTTTCTCAGAATTAAAACTCTTAAGGATTTCAACGGTTTCTAAATTGATAATCGTTTATGAGATACCGAGTGAAGTTGTTTTAATTTATAAGTATTTAAAAAAAAATGGTTGGTTTCAATTATAGGATAAGCCAGGAAAGGGTCTATCGAATTTTGATAACTAGGCCCTTCTCGCATTCTAATAAAATGGGAAGCTGTAATTAACGTTGATGGTGACTGCATACCTTAAAGTTAATTGTTCATAAAGTAGTTTGGCTTTGTTTTCATTTTTGTTTATGTCTCAATGTAATTTTTAAAAACGGCGGATATATGCATCAACTGAATATTAAAAAATGTGTCTTTAACCTAGTTTTTAGTCAAGATATATTATAAATCTGCCATACAGACGAAGCTATATTTTTATATAGGAAGTAGGTATAGACGACTTTTTGGGTGGCTTACCACCCATCATACGGCTGGTTTATGTGATCTCTTTATACATTGTAAGGTTCTACATTTTCACCTATGATAGACTACTACATCAATCGAATTTCTATTATATTTCTATATCTATTTACACATATATTCTATGAAAAAAGTTGTATATATATTCAAGTTACACAACTTGTTTCGCACATGCGTTGAATTTTTATTACCGCCGCCTGCAGTCCAAACCTTTTTCATTCTCATAATCCAATACAGATGTCACTATTGATATTGAGGTGTTTATATCATTGAAAGATTTGGCTGAAACATTATAATTTAAAATATGTAACTTTACTTTGTAGTACACACACACACACACAATATGAGTTATTAAATTACTACTCTAGTTTTGAGAGGAGCAGTCCCTCTCACCATCAGGTATAGATAATAACTAACTTAAATAAAAAATTAATCAATCTAATCGAGTGGGTCAGGGGGGCGCGCGGTGGGGAAGAGTATTTTTTCCCGAACATCTCTAGGAGTGGTGAAGTGGACATATTTTAAGGTATATATATTTTGATTGAAGTTTTAAAAAAATATCCTTTATATGTGTATATGAGATTCTTTCGAATTATTAACATTACACTAGTACACGGCGTTTTTTCATTTGAATATTCATAATATTTACAGTATGTCAAAAAATTTCAAGAACACAATACTGAATTTTATCCCAAGGAGTACATCATTAATCACGATATAGACGAAGCTATATTTTTATATGGGAAAGTAGGCATGGAAGTCTTTTTGGATAGTGTTCATAAAGCTACTTACTTTTTAGCATTTTTGGTCTGTGTACGAAACTTCTAGGGATTTTACCAATAGTCTTGGATAAAATATGCAAAATCTTTTTGTATTATACTTTAACATGTGTGTGGCTGTACGGAAAAGACGGGCGGAGGAAGGAAATTGAAATGTTCGTGAAGTGGACTATTGAGTATGTGCAGTGAGTATGCAAACAGCACAGCTGGGACGTCAGAACATCACAAATCGATAGGCGGATACAGCCAGGCCTGGCAGTGGAAATTTGAAAAATATATCTACTGGTATTGGTATGATGCCAGAGTTGAATTTTGACAGGATTATATTTTCTAGACGTGCGAAATCTATCAGTAACGAGTGTAAATGAAAAATGGCAGATTTCGTAAAATGCCAAAGGGTATATAGAGCAAAGAGATCACTTATTTCTTCAAAAACAGCAAAATAATTTTTTGGTTACATTATTAATATAATTATAAAAAATACTTAGTTCTTACCACTTTTGTATTGAAAAATTCACTTTTGTAATGATTGTGATTATTTTTATATAGGAAAAACGTGTAGAAATAGCAATAATTTTTCTGAATTTTCTAACCATCTTTTGGCTATGGATCATTCTTTTGATATTATTAAGGGTTTACTTTCACATACAAATTATACAGAATCGCAGTTTGATAAATTATAAATTTTGGAAATAAGAAAAAATGTTAATAGTAAATTGAATATTATAAATAACCGGGTCCTTTTTACAAATAGTTATCTTTTAAATTTATTTTCATGTTAAGTAGGTACTTTGTATATATATTTTTTTAAATATTTTGATTATCTATACTTCGATTTTGGAATTTAATTTGTTAGTTTACAATTGTATCCCGACGAAGGGGCCATGGGGCTCTGAAACATGTTGATATTTTTCAATACAAAAGTGGTGAAAACTAAGCATATTTTTATTAATTAGATCCCTTATTGTTGAATGATGGTGTATTCTTAGTTCATTCATTGGTGACTCCGAATGGTTCCGTTTAAAAAACAGGAGGAAAATACACCGACACAACCGGCGGATCTATACACGTCGAGGGTCCCCAGTTTGGCAAATGTTTAATTGCCTCGTAGTATGAATTTCGCGATTTGCTGAATGTATGTACGTAAATGAAATTAAGGTTCGTGTTTGTGGGAAGATCAGTACCTGTCTGTCTGTCGAAGCATGATCTCCTGATATATTTTGAGTGGTGTGTAAAAGTGTGTGACGACAGATAGGTGTGAATGATAGATGGATATTGGTGGGTCGTCTCGAGGGCGATTGGTCCATTGGCACGCTCGAGGGACTAGAGTCCGGGTAGGCCTAGATCCTCCACAGTTCTTTAATGATGTGCTATGATTATATTATAATCATATCAACCATTTAATTGTATCTCAAAAGAGCATTATAAAAACAATTTTAAAGTTTTCAATCAGAACGCCCTCGAGAAAATATCTTGATGTTCCGAATATAAAACAAATGACGCTAAGAATATTCTTTTACAGCAATTTAAAAGCACAAAACCAAATAATAGAACTCCGATATATAACACGAGAGGCACTATAATGGAAATTAGAAATGTACCAATGTCTAACACAACTTTAGTTGAAAGGAATCATATTTATTTTGATACTAAACTCCACAACATCCTTCCTCTAATCTTGAAAAATGTTGACGAGTTTAAAAAAAAGATAAAAATGTGGCTAAATGAAATTAATGCGGACAAATTAAAAAGTGTACTAAAAACGGCATAGCAACTTAAATAAAATAAATAGGAAAAAATTAGTCCGCCTCAGCACAGGATCCTCTAGTGAGGAGGATTAAGAACAAAAACAACCACTTATCGTACTTACTACTATATTATCTATCTTGTATCTATGTTCTTATACAAGATAGACAATATAATAGTATGTTTGTATATTATTGGGGATCTATGTTAATTTTAAGGTTTGCTGTAAATTTTCCCAAAGATAAATAAATAAAAAATAAAATAACGCTAACTCTTCGAACTGTTTGGAGGCTTGCCAATGCGCTCAAGTCAATTGAATTTGGCACGGAAGGTCAAATCCCATAAGGAAAGGTTTTTAGTGATACGTAAAAGCATAGGGTAGTCTAAAGCTCTAATAGCTTGATGATGTAATGGTGGATACTTGTGCCCTGAATGTTAAACTTGAAGAGAATTCCCCAGAAATTGCGACGAATTCTGTTGGTGCAAGAATCATCTTAGGTTATCGCTCTTGCGATGATGTTAAAGTTTCTATGATAGTATTTTTGATAGAATAAAGGTTTATAATACAACACGTGTTGCAATAATCGAAATAGTGCTGAAAGAGTTCACACCTATCGTCTTGCCTTTTTACTCCCTTTCTTTTAACTCGTAGCGTCTGCTTGTCTGCCGAAAAAACTTTGGATCGATTTTTAACCCTTTTCATCGAGGTGAAACTTTGCAGGCAGACTCGTGGCGACGATAAAAATGATCTAACAAATTTTCGTTTAAGTTTTTTTAATAATTATGATATAATTTTGGATTTTTCAAAATTTTAACGATTCATATATTGTTTAATTTTCAAGCCCGACGCTTGGAGTAGGCACGAAACCTGATTCAATGAGAAATGGAGTATAATAAAAACTTGGTTTTTATAAGTTAGGTTTTTAAAATACACAAACTGGAGTCCCGACGGAAAGTATCCGATCTTGCAGTACTCCACAAAATACTCAGTGGAGCTACTGATTCTCTTTCTGTATCTGACGTAATTTGCATGTTGAATCCTGTACAAGAAACCCGGAGTTCTTTAGAAAAAAATCAGCATCCTAATAATATAGTTTTTTTTCTTCCATCAGAAGAATGTGTCGTACACATGTTTTGCTAACTCTAATGTTGATGCTGATATACTTTGCATGCCCCATCGTCATTTAAAACGTCACTCTTACACAACATCCATTTTCCTGACAATAATATGAACCCCTAGCATACACAATATCAATCGTAACAACACTCGTCCTTAAATTTGCGATGTTCATGTGACTCTGTGTCACTAATTGTTATTAATTTTATTGTTTGCTTATTCGCCACTTACACGCTTAATTTCTGAGCAGGACGTGTACTAACTTGTACATGATTGCTATTACTATTGCTTGCCCAATGTAACTTGGCGTGCGGCGAATTTGGAACTAAAACCCGCCCCGCCCGCACCCGGCGGTAACCCCTCGCCCTGTCATTCAGTTCAATTTTGTATTTGGTCGGGAGCTGTGACATCTTGATTACCAATATACACTGAATTATTATGTCCAAAACATCCTAAACAGTCCGGGATGGTGCAAGAACATTTGCCAATGAAGTATTAAAGTTTTGCGAAGCTGAAAAAGCGAATAATGGACCGATATTATCGTCTGACGGTTTGACAGGTAGAACGGCCGCCATTACTGCATGGTTTCTTTAGTGCTGCCCGACCAAATTTCTGTATTTAATACGACATCGGTCACCGGACATTCTGTACATTGTGTATTGTGTAATAAATTTACACCCTGACAACTTCTGTTACACGACAGGGACGCCCTCCCTCGCACGCCAAGTTTAGTGGTACGTCTATAGTGCGGCCGAAGATACTTGTAATTAGGGTGTTGCGTTGGTTTTTTTTTAATAAGTCATGTATTGTTTTACATGTATTTTGTACCTAGTATTCTGTACCCTACAACTCCTCTAGACTTTACCTGCTGGACGGATGGACGAAAATGGACGGAATATGTTGCAAAACAGGACGTCAAAACATCCCTGCAAGAGGTAAGGGAGTGCACCTCAAAGGCGATGATAAGGGGTGTATGGCGCTCTATTGCTACTGCGGTTATGGACTTAAAAAGTCTACTAAGACTAGGACTAAGAGTCCCACGAGGCCACGAATGAAGAAGAGGATGGTTCCTAATGCGAACCACTTCTCTCCAGTCTTGGACTTAACAGTGACAGATGTCATTGGTCACCTTAGCTTTGGTCTTCCCAAGCGCGGCCAGACCTGTAATCAGCAATGGCTTTGGTGATTGCTGTTCGTTCTAAAAGCCTCTCCAACAACCCTAAGCGCCTAGTCATGCCCATTTTAATGAACCTTGAGACGTTCATCTCATTATATAAAGTATCAAGCTCATTATCATAGCGTCAACGTCACAATTCATTTTCCAAAGCAGCCTCAAGATTGTCGTTTCAAAAACTCCCAGAACTCTAGATATTCACAATCAGACTCATTATTATGCATTCCTAATATCAAATCGACAATATTGAATTCTATTTAAAAATTTAAACTTGAAGAACTTAATAATAGGCTTAATTATTGAAAAGCTTGTCAACTAAAGGCTTAAGATATTTGTAAGCATCTATTTTCTCTTCTTCTAATTCTTTAAATTCACTTGTTACACAATTTTTTAAATGGTTTATTATTTTTGATATAAATTAACTTTGTTTAAACCACTTATTTATTGAAAAAAATCAACATGTATCGAAGCCAATGGCTTCTTCTTCAGGATAACAAAAATAATTAAGTGGTTTAAACAAAGTAAATTTATATCAATTATAATTATGTTACCACAAAATAAATTTGCTACATTTGAAGAAGAAGGTTTATTATTAATTTTAAGAATCTCAACAGTATACAATTTATTATAATGATACAATTGGTAACAGTTGGTAGACCAGTTGATTAAATGTCAAGCCAGGTAACGTCTTGTCTTAGGATAATCATGATTTCATCTAAACTATGTATTTGCATCTGATTAAATCTAAATTATAAGCTTTGCCTGTCTCGACACAGAGTTTTCTAGTCAGACAGGTATAGTAAAATTAAAATGACACCTAAAACAAATGTATATTATCTACAGCATTGATATAAATACTTAATAAAAGTAACCCATAAAAAACAAGTTTTTATTATACTCCCTCTCTCATTTACTAGTGGAAACTGGTTTGGCGCTTAACCTATGCGTTGGGCTTTGGTCGAGCGACGCTACGAAAGGGAGTACTAAAAAATTTCCAAAAATCCAAAATTATACTATAATCAGGTTCCGTATCTACCAGACGCGTTGAAATATTTTCATACAACTTAGTAAGTTATATGAAAAAATCATTAAAAATTTGAAAATTCTAAAAATTTTTTTTTTTTTTTTTTAATGAAAATTTGATAGATCTTCTTGATCGTCGCCATGAGTCTGCTTGCAAAGTTTCAGCTCGATTTGATCACGGGAAAAGGGTTAAAAACCGATTCAAAGTTTTTTTGTCAAGCAAGCAGACGCCACGTGTTAATTAATATAAAGGGAGTAAATATGGATGCGGCGTATCCTTATGTACCTAATAAAAATTGTTTTCGAAATTTACCTTTCAATATTCGAATAGCTATCTGTCCGGCATGCTGGTCGTGTTCCCGGCGCCCTGCTCGCATAACTTCTCGCTTCTATAAATATTATCCCAAACATTTCTCGTCGAGGGCCTGCACATATATGTATATTTTCGTTCGCCATGCATCCCACTTCCTCTCCGTAAGTGCACTTGAACTAAACGGTCCGGCCTCTTCAACAGCATCATCGATATCGGTACACAGATGAAAATGTGTGCGATCGATTTAATCCTAAAAATTCCCTTCCGCGCCATTCCATGTCGTTGTACCGTAAAAATCTTAAATTTTGTCAAAAACATGTAAAAATAAATTTGTGGGTATTTTTGTACATGTGGGAATATATAATCAAAATCCGCCAAAAATGGCATACTTTTAATGTGTATTATATTTCCATTTAGCACCACCTGGCGACTTGGTTGCGTTAGTGACGGGCATTGTTACAATAATTCATTTTTTCTATAATTTATTTTCGCCATCAGGTAGCGTTAGTGACGGACATTGTTACCTAGAGATTTTTTTCTTCTAAATATTAAATTACGTATGCGAATGATCGTGTGATGGTATGTACGACGGACGCCTTCCGAAGAATCGATTAGGGGATGAAGTAGGTATTTGAGTTGTGATTGAAAATTGGCGGGATGGATATTAGTTATAAATTAAGATATTATGGTTCTGAATACAATTAAAATGAAAAATCTGAAAATTTTTATATCTCCGATAAGATAAGTGTAGAATCTGACATGTCATTATATGTGGGGTATAAAAGCAAAGGCAGCAATATCAAAGAAAAAATAATGCAGTCATCGAGGACGAATAATTTATAATGTACTTAATTAGAGATTTTATAGGAAATTTGGAAGGGATAGATATATCAAATTTAGAATTCAGTACATTTTAAATTATTAATCCTCGGTGACTGCATTGAAAATATTTTTTAATTTTTTTAGATATTGCTGGCTTTGCTTTTATATCCCACACATAGGGAAATAAAGAGAAAAGAATTAGAATTAATACTAATTAGTACTACTCGAGTTGTACGACGAGAATACAACTCTATATTCTTTATTCTATTTTAATTCAAACGTATCACGTAGTATTATTTTTAAAGATGCTGTAATCTTTACGTATTGATTCTTGAGCATTATATATTTCATTGATGTTTATGCTTCAATTTCATTATCATATTATTTTCTCGTTTTGCACTTGCAATTTTATACAACTGTGGCATTTTATCACTGTCATATTGAAAAATTAAAGTAAATATTGCAATATTTTCATATTGATTGTTGATTTCGTGACTAAATCTATTTTGGTTGCGTTTTATACCTTGGGTGGGCCGCGATTGTTCTCTGTTTGCATTTTCTGACATTAATACTGAGATCGTAATTCTACTGATTTATCGGCTGTTAAAAACATACAGTGTTTAACGCGAGAGAAAATGTTTTTGCAAAAAAAGATTTATCGAAGTAACTTTGGCAAAGTTGGCAGTATAGCCAAACTATCCTATCTATTCTGAGGGTAACAAGATTGTTAAACTTGATTTTTATCCCAGCACAAAATAACGGTATTTGTCTATGTATGTACTCGTATATTTTCTAAGCAAAATGTTAAGAAATCTGGCGACTGTCAATATTTCTATTCATGATATTAATTAAATATTGACTTTATTTATATATTTGGACACTTGTGAATAAGGAAATTATTAAATGCGTGAGAAACAAACAGATTTCTAACAATTTTTAGAATAATATTAGTATTTATTTTATAAAACACTTACTACCCCGCGCGGTTTGGCACGCGTAGATATTTAGTAACTTTTAATAATATTTTATCAATTTGTGTATTAATCTTAACGTATAGACATATATCGTCGCTGGCTTTTTTATATAACTTTTTGAGTTCTACAACTTCTGTATAGAAAGTATTTAAATATCTTGTACCGTCAAGGCAGCGTTCGTTAAATGGGCATATTTCGGCCATCTTTTCGTCCACTTAGATTTCCTCCTACATCTAAACTTACAAACTTTACCTGTTTATATAATATATCAGGTCAAATTTTACAAATCCCAATTACAATAATTTCTTCAATCACAGCAAAATTATTTTGTGGTGACATTATAATTACAATTTATAGAAATAAACTTTGTTTACACCACTTTTAAAAAAAAATGGTGTAAACAAAGTTTATTTCTATAAATTATAATTATAAAAATTTCGTTGTCCGTCCGTCCGTCCGTTCGTCCATCGTAACTTCATGTAACGTTCGTAACTTCTTTATAGCATAGCAATTTTTTTAACCTTTTTTTCTCCTTTTTCTCCTTTTCCCCCTTTTTCCTCTTTTTTTTTATAAATAAATAAATACTTATTCTTTAAGAACCGACATGTAAAAGTACCGTCATTTTTGACGGGTTCAGCTAGTAATTTTTGTATTGTTCAATACTATATAATATCGGTCGCTATACTGTAAACTAAAGAGATATTTTTTCAGATTTTTATGTTGACAACCATGTCATCTTTAGATGATCACTTATTGAATTAAATTACTGCTTTTATCATTAGGAAGGCAACACTAATTGTTCATATAATTATATATTTATTTATATTGTTGTAACTTCGTTGTTCAATCACTTAATGTATTATGTTATTGGTACCAAAATATATAAATAAATTTTCGGGCGACGGCATGTGTGTTTGTGTACGTGATTTGAACGTGTCGAGACGATAAACAAGTCAATAAGTACATTTACATACGTTTCATCCATTACGATGCTATGCAGACAAAGGGATAACGAGAAATTGAGGATCAATATATTTTCATCAGAAACTTATAATACATATTTCTTCGCTTTCCGTATCACACGCGAATCGATCTAATACATTTTCTTCTATTCTTTCTCTGTTCCACGTCTTTAAAAGTGGATTGCGCGCGATACATAAAAATTAATCAACACCTAAACATGCCCACACACTATAGTATACTACGAAATGATGCCAATAACTCTGGTTATTCAGGGCTCAGTAGTATAAAGATGGCATTTCAGCTATTTATAAGGCGCTAAGATTTATTTATACGCTAACACTTGCCACAAATCCTTTTCTGTTTATGCGTGTTAAATTACATATATGTAATCAAGATAAATTATAGATGTCTCACAGAGTCGAAGCTGTTTATATCCTTTCTTCCTGGGTTTTAATTCGTGGGATTGGTTTGCAGCAAAGTACATCTTCTCTGATTATTTATATATATATCATATATATCGCGACATTTATGTATGTACATTTAATTTATATAAAACTTTGAATTTAAAATTGCAGATGTATGAAAATGAATGTATAATATTTTAACTGTCTTCTTGATTTTTTTCGTTCACTTTAAAAATCTTAATGTCAAAAGCCAAACATGATTCTTTCAAAATTCAATTCTAAAGGGCTATTTTTTGTCATTTCTTGATTGATTTGACATATTCTTGAGGAAATTTTCATTGTTAATGAAGATACTCGTCTTTCGAAACATTTAGATTTATGACATATTAAGACATATTAAGCATCTTTCTTGTCTTCATGTGCCCTGTCGGGTCCCCCCGGTCATCTGGGAGAAAGTTTCTCTGTCCAGGGCAGTGCGGAACAGCTCTTCCACGCTTCTTATCCCGGTCCACTCTCGGATATTTCCAAGCCAGGAATGCCGCCTCCTTCCGACCCCTCTGCGACCCTCAATCTTCCTCTTCATGACGATCTGAAGGATGGAGTATTTTTCGCCTCTCATTATATGACCAAAATATGAAATTTTACGGAGCTTTACCATGTTGAGTAACTGTCTGTTTGTATTTGCTCTACGTAAAACTTCAACATTACTAGTCATGTCAGTCCAAGATATCCTTAACATTTTACGATGTATCCACATTTCGAACGCCTCTAGGCGATTTAGAGTAGTCACCTTCAGCGTCCACTTTTAAAAAAACTAAATAGGAAGCAGAAATTTTCCAGCAACGTATTTTGATTTTTAGGCAAAACATTTTTAACTCAATCAGACTACTAATATGGAACATCATTGATTTCAACTACTCTTTAAAAAAAATCATGTATGTATGTAATTATAAGTGATATACAATAATGTGTAAATATTTTACAATTTCAAAAGATTAAGGTTAAATCAGTCTCACTATTTTTCGTCAACTTAAGCAAAATTGACTAGTTTTGTATTTATTAAATGCTGTGATATTTTCATTTTTATGTCATTGATCCCTGTGCCCCGCGCCTATTATATGAAGTGTTTTATCTCAAGTTATTTAAAGTTTTCTATATCCGCCCACAGCCCACTAACGCGCGGGGGCGTCCCCGCCGCTGGAATTCCTCGCTATTACGAGACGGTTCAAGAAAGGGACCCATTCAGAGAAGATACGATCTAACAGCTATACTATAACTGACACCGCCATACTTCATAATGCACAAAAACGTAAAATTATATTTTTCAACGCTACCGTCGAAGATTATCTCGGATGAAAAATCGGTTCACGAATGACTTCCTAGATTTATTGTATTATTAGCAATAACCCGTCAAAAGTGACGTTCTCTTACTATATATTTTTGCCGCGAGTCGAGGCTGAAAGTCAAGAGAACGGCGTCATCTAGCACAGCTAGGGCATAAGAAACGTTAGTGACGGACATTTTTAAATAGAGAATTGTGTATTTTTTGCTTTTTGTACTTCATAAATATATATTCGCGTCACCTGGTGGCGTTATTGACGGACATTGTTACACAGAGAACAATGTATTTTAAATTTTTGTTAGCTGATACTAAAATCTAGGATAAAAATCATTTTGTACAGATTTTTTCAGTGAGCTATTAATTGCAGACATCAGATCTTTCTGCCTAGTCGGCGATCTTTCCGCGGTTCATTGTGTAAAGTGATCACTTAAGCCAGCCTTAAGACAGGTCGCAAGCTCTGTAAACGCCCAATAAAGACTTACATACACACTTCCCCGTATATATAGCTTCGTCTCTGTGAGATATCTATAATTTGTTTTATTTTTTTCTCTGTGAAAAAACTAATAATTGCGTTTTTAGAACATATTAAAATTTAAAATATTGTTT
>JADDOH010005700.1:0-34379 GCA_016648135.1 Agrypnia vestita | reverse complement strand
CTCTCTGGTACATTATTATTTAGAGGAGTATTTGTTCATATTGGTGTCCAGTTCACTTCGTCGGATTGATTTTGAATTATCTATATATTAATTACTCCAACCAATGTCGTTTCTGCATACTGATAATTTCTGTTGCCAGTTTAAAAAAAAACATTTTAGAGTACATTAAAAAGATTGAAAAATATAGGAATACGAACAAACTGATATCAAAAAACATCCTAATCCAAATTATCGAAAATTAAAATATCGCAATTTATAGATTTTTTTAAATATTTTCGTGGAATCCGTGTATTTAAAACAGCCAACGTAATTGCAGTCAACGAATTTTTGTGCTGGTCATACCACAGAATGACGCTTTATGACATTGACAGTAAGTATACGTTTACGCTTTTCTTGTTATTGTTTTTGCATTAATCTTGCTTCAATAAACGTTCAAAACATTTATTTATTAAACATTTATTACGCTTTATATTTTATTTAAACTGCAAAGTGAACTTAACCTTAGATTAACGTCATAACGTCTCTCATATAACCTCAAAAGACTCACAGCGCGTGGCGCGAATGTCATTTTACGTGTCATTTTCTCCGTATTTATACATAAATATTATTATTTTTCAGAATCCCGATGGAATACTCAACATCACAAAGCGGCAATTTGATAATGCGATTCGAGTTCACAATATGAAAGAAGAAATGCCAGACGTAGACTGTCAAACATAACAGAAGAGGAATGTGAAAGAAGGAATGCTGACCAGCGGGAACGTAAAAATGCTAGGCAAAGAGTGTATGCTGAAGGAAGAAATGCGAAATCTTATTTTAAATTTGCAGTACAACTGTGCTAATGCATTTGCATCTTTCGGAGTGCAAATAAGTGACATACCAGGTGTAGGCCCGTATTGTTTAAAAATTTCAGGTGAAGTATATCATAGACCGTCTAGAAGTTTGCAGAGTGATGGAGAGGTGCCGGCATATGCGCAACTATATGTTTACGATGCGGATGAAGCAGTCAGGGTACGTATGAGCCATCCGTCTAACCTTAGATGTCAACAAAATATAATGGAAACTATTGATAATGTCATCCGTCGTGTAAGTCCATATGCTCTCCAATACAAAAGGTTGAAAGAAGCGGTTGAGGAAGAAGAATCTATAGTTGCAGAGCACGGGGGCCAGATGCGGAATATTCAACTACTCTTTACGCGTTCTTCGTTAGATGAGCAAAGAAGGTATAATGCTCCATCTAATAATAATGAAGTCGCCATTGTGTATGTAGCAGATTACGAAGGTAGGTTACCGCCAAACGTAGATTTTGCTGTTCACCCTAAGAATGTATGAGGTCTCCAGCGTATTAATATGTTATCAAAACATTTAGATCCGATGGTTTTTCCATTGTTATTTCCATCAGGTGAATTTTGTTGGACTCTACAGCCTTAAATAATACAACATTAACTGTATGGTTTAAACTTAACCAACAAGATAATGAGGCATGTAATATTAAGTATCAGGATTTAACTAATTTCTATTTTTTTTCTAGCAATAAGCAGTGGAAGAAGAGGCAATGTGGCGGGGACAAGATTATTGGTCGCATGTCCCCCGTTTCTCCTAGAAATATAGAATTATACCATTTAAGACTTATTCTTTTACAAGTGACTGGGGCTACGTCCTTTGAATCTTTGCGGACTATTAATGGTTGTCTTACTTCCTACATTTCGTGATGCAGTACGAGAATTAGGACTCATCGATGATATTGGAGAATGGCAGTGTTGCATGGCTGAAGCTTCAACGTATATGATGCCCAAAGCTCTTCGTGACCTATTTGTCTTATTAATGATTCATTGCCTCCCACCAATCCGTTGCAGCTGTGGAACGATTTCAAAGATTTGATGTCAGAAGACTTTAGTCGTCAAAGTGCTACTGCAGAAATTGCACAAAATTGTTCCCTTTTGTATATTCAAAAGGCATTAATAAATGAAAATTCTTCATGCACATCACAGGGTTTGCCGGGACCAGATTACTGCAATACTTATAATGAAGTGGTTGATATTAATTTAGCATTAGAAAGTTCTTTAGGGTCAGAGATGGCTGGAAAACTCAATCGAGAACATTGTGCTTTCGACAGTATATTAAGTAAAAAATTTCAGATGTATCTGAAACAAAAAAATGTTTCTTTATTGACGGTCCTGGTGGCACAGGTAAAACGTTCCTTTATAAGACTATTATACATACTTGAAGAGGAAGATCTAAGAAAGTTTTATCTGTTGCTTGGACAGGAATATCAGCAATTTTATTACCAGGTGGACGTACATGTCACATGGCTTTTAATTTACTTCTTGATTTATAGAATAACACAACATGCAGAGTGACATCCAAGAACCGTGCAATTATAAGTGCAGCTGATGTTATCATCTGGGATGAAGCACCGATGGCGCCAGTTATAGCTTTAGATATAATTGAACGTACTCTGCGCGATATAATGGGTAATAATGATATTTTTGGCAATAAAGTAATCATTTTGGGCGGCGACTAGACAAATTCTACCAGTTTCTCGAAGGGCTTCTCGCGGTCAGTTAGTAGCGACATCTATTAAAAACAGCCAACATTGGAAAAATTTTACTATTTTCAATTTGAAAACTAATGTCCCCGCTTTAGAAGGTGAAAATTCATTTACACAGTGGCTTTTAGATTTAGGCGATGGAAAGCTGCCTCCTGTGGAAGGAAAGTATGCGTCATCAGTGCTTATTCCAAATGAAAGTGTAAGTCAAAATGTTGTTCAAAGCATATATAATGAAGTACATTCTATAGCGGATGTTCCCCTAATGAGTAAACGAGCGATACTGTGTCCAAAGAATGAACATGCTCGATTGGTTAACGAAGATGTACTCGGGCGTTTAGAAGGTCCAATCTTTACATTTTATTATGTGGATAGTATTAAAGATGATGGTCGTGAAATGGACTACAAAATGATATATTTTTAAAATACATTCATTTATCAATAATCATTAAACTAAAATGCTATGTAATTTATTAATAAATAAGACGCTGTAATTTTATCGATAAAAATAAATACAAAGAAGAATTTGACAGCTGTTTCATTTTTTGTATGTCACTGACAGCTACCATAGACAGTAAAACCTGATTTTTTCACTGAAATTTTGTCTGTCACTGACAGCTACCATAGACACTAAAACCTGATTTTTTTCTCCTCAATGTTGATGAATTCATTATTTTTAAACCAGCCAAACTTAAAAACTCAGAGTTGACAGCATCACAATATTATACAGTAACTGTCAAGAAACAAAAAAAGAAATATTGCTTACTTCAAAATACGGCCAATTATCAATTTGTATTAACTTTGTAACAATAAGGAAATCAATTGTGTTTGTTGCAGAGCAAACACAATTGGCCGCGGGACGACCGTCATTGGCCGCGAAGCGGCCACAATAGCAAAAATGGAAATTTTCCAGATACAATTGGCCGCGAAGCGGCTGACGTAGGCATAGGTAAACAATTGTGTTTGCTGCACAGCAAACACAATTGGCCGCGCGACGGCCATGGCTGGCCGCGGAGCGGCCGTCATTGGCCGCGAAGCGGCCACAACAGCCGCCCGCAGGGCCTAGCAGGAAGCAATCGGCGAAGCCGATTGCTTTCCTGCTAGTTATTTGTAAATGATTAATTTGTATTTTAAAATTGTACAGCTTGACGTGTGGGTGACTCGTGGGCGTATTGCGGGCGCCGCCGCCGGGCGCCGCCGCCGGGCCTGCGCGCGCCGCCCCGCGCCCCGCCCCCCGCCGCCCGCCAAGCGGCGGCCCGCGGCCCGCGGCCCCCCGGCCAGTCTGCAGCCGCGCGGCGGCCGAGGCCACCGACCGTTCTTAAACATGCACCCTTAAATAAATCACAAATAATATGTAACTCACTTAAACAAGTCGCTAACCAAATTAAATTAAACACTAAAATAAAACACGTAAACAGTAGTGTCAAACTAACTAGAAATGTTCGTAGCAATGTGGCTAGCGCTAACTAGAGATGGGTTAGCCGGGGCAGGGGGGCAGTAGGGGCGGGATGGGGAGGGGGGCGCCGCTGGCCGCCCTCGTGCTCGTCGTGCTCGTCGTGCTCGTCGTGCTCGGCCCGAGGGGTAAGTCACACTTTCGCACTTTGCCCTATACTATAATGTTTCTTCTGTCCCATTCGTGACGTGTGAAATGACATTTGAACCCTTCCCCGGACATGCAGTAACGCGACTCTATTAACACCACCAAACCTTATTCAATAAATAAACAGCTCGTAGAAATGATCAGTGAAAAGGTCATTATTTTTCTAGTTACTAAAGTTAATTCGTTTTGATTAAATTTATTAATCGCAGTATTTACGTAACCACTTAAGTTAATTGATGGACTTATTATAATTAATATTTACAAGGTATTCGCGACAAAAATATATATTTATTTTTAAATTCAATATTTGGTCAAAGCGGATAAAGACGGCGAGTCCAAAATACTTATCAGATTGATTCCTATCTCAGTATAAGTCGAAAATATTTCGACACCAATGTACTCATGATATCAATAGTGATAAGGATATGCGGCTTGTACGATTTTTTTCAATATTGCTTCAACTTTACTGCATTTTTTTCAATATTGCTTCAACTTTACTGCATTTTTTTCAATATTTATGACGTATCTTCTATAAAACGTTGGACTATCGTGAAAGAAACTTATCGTGTCGAATATTTAAAAAAAATTCGCTTCAATACTAGTCAAACAAAATGATAAAACCTCAAAATAAAAAGGGTAAAAGTTTAATAATTTTCTCTTAAACGTTAAGAATTCCAAGTGACTTTCACCGGACGGAAATTTTTTTACAGAAAATATTAAACATTTTTAGTGAATCGTTAAAAGACAAACTACAAATTCATCTCTCATTCACACGAGTCAGAGATAAAATAAAATATATAATTTTTAATTCATAACCACCTTCAAACGGCACTAAATTTGCAGTCACCTTTACGACGAAAATCATTTTGAATGGGACTTGATGAATGCTCCAAATGATGTGTTCATATTGTTCAATATGTCACATTAAATATTCGATATTTACAGTAAATATAAGTCATAGAATCAAGTAAAAGTATGAACATTAAAATGGATGACTAACATAAACTTAGTTACCTCTACATGAGTTTAATTATAATTATAGTAGGTGTATTTATATATATTTTAATACCTAAGATTTAAGAATAACATAATCACATTGATATGTGAATTATTTGACTGACTACATTCAAATATAGAATTTTTGCATGGATTAGGTAGAAATTCAAATAATTAATTGATTAGCTGACAACAGATTAGATGACAAAATGAGCTGGAATTACTGGTGTAAAGGTGGTTGTAACGGGAATATTGAGAGAAGAGGAGAAGAATTTGTGAATAGTAATCTCTACAATAATAATGCCAAATCCATCAATGATAATAGAGTTAAAGAATTGAATCATGGATATTTTCGTACATGGCACGCTGAGTTTCAACGCTAATAGTAACATTGATCGATAAGATGAGTTTATAATAAAGCACACACTACATAATTTAACATTTTTCCCTTATTGAATTTATTCAGTATTATTACAAATTACTTTGAAATGTCGAATGCGTTTAAGAACAAATACGGTCGAGTGTAAATTATTAGCCTCTGAACAAAAGATAATACTATTATGATACTTCATTATTGCCCAGGACTGCGCTCTTAGTAGGTACCAGTGAATATTAATAATTATTATTTATAAACTAATTACACATTATTTGTTTAAAGCATATTACAAAAAATGGCTTTATCACTTAAACTGAATTTTACAGTTAATAGAGCTATAGGGCCATTAGCCTATTCGCAAACTGTATGCGAGAATTTTGATATAAAGAGTGAGGATGACAAGGAAAGGAAAAGTGTGGGATGTACAAGGAGCATTCCTGAGTGGAAGAGGATACGAGGACCAGATTTTTTTGCAAAGAACCAAAAACTTTTTTGTGCCTTTGTGGATCTCCAAAAAGCGTATGACAGAGTGATAAGACGAAAGTTATGGAAGGTTTTGTCTGAATACGGGGTGAAGAGTAAGTTCATACAGGCGATTGCATCCCTGTACGGGGGAAGTACCTAGTTCTTGTTTGAGAATTAATGGGGCATTCACATCATGGTATGATTTTACAAAAGATGTCAAACAGGTTTTATAATACATAATGTCACCATGACTTTTCAATCTGTATATGGACAACTGAAGGAATTAGAAGTAGGAGCGATAATGGACGGGCTCACCATATTCTGCCTACTGTACGCAGACGATGCAGTATTAGTGGCTAACAGTGAAGCTGATCTTCAGTGCCTGGTGTCCAGGATGTCCGATGTATGCATGCAGAGTGAACTTGTGATGAATGTCAGCAAATCGAAAGTGATGGTTAAGAATGTTCTTAGGTTTTCACGGTCACTCAGAATCTTTAGGTTTGTGTTTTATGGGGTGGAATGCCGTGTTATTACGTTTGAGACAAATCTCAATCTGATCTCAAATTAAAAACATCTTGGTATCCGGCGCTTCAAAGTCAATCTCGTCGCAGATTCCGCAGAGATAGTGATCAGACAACAGATGAAACATACGCACAACAGAAGACAACACATGACTGCGACACGGTATTACCACGTAACATATAAACACAGAAACACCAAGCTTTCGACACGGTATTGCGAGCCAATACTTAACCACAATACACAACACTCACCACAACACATCAGCCCTGATGATGGACCCTGCAATGGGATCCGAAACGTCGGCCGGAAAGGTCGTAATAATACGGCATAATACCCCAGAAAAAACAAACCTGAAGAAAATGATGGTGTTCGAGAGAGAAGAAAGAATGACTAAGTGTGATGTAATTGTAAACGACGAATTCTTAGAACAAGTGAATGATTTTGTGTACTTGGGAAGCACGTTTAGTAGAGACGACAAGGCTGAGAACGATATCGAAAGGAGAGTGACTGCGGGTAACAAAGTAAATGAATGCTCTGAATGCCATTATGACCAATAAGAACCTGTCAAAAGAAGCAAGACTAGCGGTACATAATGGCGTTCTATTGCCAACTCTGATGTATGGAAGTGAAGCCTGGAATTGGCAAAAAAGAATGAAAGTAGACTGAGTTGCGGTGGAAATGCGGTCACTAAAGTAAAATCGTTGGTCGATAGAGTGAGGAATGAACAAATAAGAAGTGAATGTAATGCTGGCTGTGGTATGATGGACAGAATAAAGAAAGAAATGCTGAGATGGTTTGGTCATGTAGAACGTATGAGCGAGATAAGGATGGTTAAGAAAATATATGGAGCGAGTGTAGTATCTGATCATCCGCGAAAGACCTGGCATGATTAGATACTACAAGTTTTGGAGAATGGCCTTGTTCAAAGTCCCAACAACCATAGAATTTGCATGAAATGATGTATGAATGTAGCCGAAGCAAAAGTGGTGTGCCAAGATAGAAGGATATGGCGTTTTAGCCTCTCTGCCTACCCCTGCGGTGAAACGGCGTGATGTATAGTTAATTACTAAAGCATTACATACATTATTTTAACTGTTCTTAGGTTAAGGAAATAATCAAATGGTACATCTGAATAAATATATTTTTTATTATTTTTCGGATTCCAAAAACATACGAAGAAACTTTTTTTATGTATTGGACCAAAGTCTCAAGGGATGCCTTATATTTGTCTTATACGGTATTCAGAAATCTAATTTGTGTTTTCAAAAGAGAGATAAGTATCTTTCTGCTATGATTTTGTTTTTTATGATTTTAGTTCAAATAAGAATACATTTGTGATTTCAAAATTATTGCCATCCATTTAATTTAATTTAATTCTCGTATATATCTTGTTTCTTAGACAGAAACTACATATTTTACTTTACTACTAATAATTCTATTTTTTTTCCCGAGATATTGCAAATTACTTTAGATATTTTAATTTTAATAATATTTTAATAAAACGTGATAATTCTAAACTGTATTCACTGCTGACCACTTCAATAGTTGGAATTTCTATTACTGAATAATTAATGTCTGGATATTAATTTATTTCGAACCCCTGTAAGCATAGTAAATAAATTGCAAATTATGATTTATATGTTGATGTTATAAGCAATTCCAAAAATAGATTGATTATTTGAAACTACACAACCAACGTTAACTACATAGTAGAAAAATATGAATTATAACTGTATTTCAGATAGATTTCATATTTGATTTGCCAGCTTTGATTTTTTTAATTTATCTTCGTTTTATACGGTTTTAAATTTTACGTTTAAGTAAGGTTGAAGAAGCACTGGAACTTTGGACTGGACACTTGTATTTTTAGTAGATAATACAAAACAAAATCCAGAATTCTAAAATAAAACACACGTGTAAAATTTTGCAACGATGTACCTACTAAACTTGCACTAAATGGATTTTTCTGCAATATTTTAAGCATTTCGATATGGTCATTAACTTTTTGAGTCGTAAAATAATTGTGAATGATACAAAACCTAATTTAAAAGAATATAATATGCAATTACATGCTTATAGTAATTTAACCTTGAAACATTTTCGGCATAACGAAAGCTGAAAATACTTCGGGTCAGCACGCCTGAAATTGTAGGGGAGAGAACACTGAGTTATTGATTTTCGTGTAATTCTCTCTTGAAATTGAAAGTTTTGTCAAAATTTTTGTTCTGCTAACTAATTAGTATTCCATGAATTATCGGAGAAAAATCTTTCGGAGCAAATACATATTATTTTTCGTTAATAATGCCCGCCACACATGGTGGGCGATTCAAGTCTTTGATTGATTGATACCTGTCAAAGTTGACGGATGATTCGAAAATTTGTAACAACCGACACATATATTTTTCGAACCTAAGCATTTTTTCAAACGACTCACATTTTAAACGGATTCTTTAATCTGAATATAATTAAATTAAAAAACGCCAAATTAAGAGACCACTGCATTCAATTAATTTGGGACCCTTATACAACGCTGGTATGTATTATGTCGACAGAAACCGTTGTGCATAACGTTTATTATGTTACATATATCGGAACCAGTCAAATAGCCAACAATTACACGGAGTCATGTCGGGAGAGTAGAGAGCCTGACAAACCAGGATAATGCTGTGTTTGACCAAAAATGCCTGAATCGTATGCGAAGAATGGGCGGGTGCATTTTCGTGATATAGCCGCTAACTTTTCGCTGTCCACATGCCCGGTCGTTTGATGCTCTCTTCTAGCCTAAATCGTCGGTAAAAATGGAACGTACCGACCCAATGCTCACCCCCATGTCGTTAATAGAGATGGGAATTATAGTTCAGTTAACTGAACTGTCGCTCACCGAGTCGTTCAGTCAAGTGAACTGTTCACTTTGAATCATTGTTTTTCTTCAACTTCTGTAGGTGAAGTGTTCACTTTCCCACCGGGAAATTTTTCAGTCACCACCAACTTTTCGAAACCATAGAGAGGCGGGTGTTTTCAGTTTCCGGATCAGATTTCATCATTCAATCTCCCAAAATTTCCAAATCCGGGGGGGGGGGGGGTGCTTTTACAGAAAATTTTCACTACCTAGGGGGGAGGTGGTTTCAGTTTCCAAAAATTTCATTATTCGGCCACAAGATTCACTGCCAGAGAGATAATATAGGATTGACCGCCAAAGGTTTCGTGCGATTGGTAGAAAATGCAAAACTCGATGGTTTAAACGAATGACCCTAACATTTAAGTTCAAATTTTAATCTAAGAAACATAACATTTTAAGATGGTAGCATTTTGCTGACAAAATAGGGTGGCCACTCGTGAGGAATTTCTAAGAGATAAATAAGCGAATTATCGAGCGAAGTACCTAATTGGCGTTGAAAATAAATGCTATAATATTACAACTGAGAATAAGATTAAATTTTCTAGTGAATGTCAAATACGTGTTAGCGATAATAAAGTGTTCATTTACGAGTGATCACAGCGAGAGATGTACTACGAACTAGTGTAATTTGAAGAATAGCGTTAACCCTTAACTACCTACCACATATTATTGTTACACAACCACCTGTCATACCTCTGTAGGACTCCCGAGTAAAATAATTCACAATAGTAAAATTTAATAAAGAAAGGTTTTGTTTTGAATTGAAATTCTGTTAAGGAAAGTATTAAACTCTTTATTAGAAAAAAAGGCACATTAAAACCAACATTATTTTAATATAATCTCTAATAATTTTCAATATCTCTTATTTCAGGCTTATAAACTAACATATATGGACAATGAGATCCACAAAAATTATTATACAGTTTAGGAACTTCTTTCTACTTTTTTTTATGTTTCACTGTGACATTTGACCCAAATGCGTCACTGTAGTAAAAATGTAGTATTCAGAACAAATTTAATATACAAATAATAAATGTAGGTACCTAATAAGGCTAGCAGAGGTCTGCTGGGAGTAGGTATACTTTACTTGTAATGGAAAGGTTGCAAGCTTGGGTCTCAGTGGCAATTCTATTTTAATAAAATATTTTTTAGATCAATTAGTATGCATCCGTCCTGACGATGACACAGAGGTATCAAAACTGGTCGACGTAAAATTAATCAAAGTGATTTATACAACATTTTTCAGTTTTTTCCATATAAATGATTAAGTATAACCACAAACATAATGACAAAAACATCAAAACTCATTTTGTGCGCTATTCGAATAATAAAAAATATTAATATTGATAATATAAAATTGTATATGCAAGATTTGCAAAGCTCTTTAAAAATAAATAAGAAAATTTTTTTAGTCCTTAAAAAATTGGTGGAAGAAGCATTTAAAATAATAAATAGTCAAAGACTTTTTGAAACCCTCGTATTTAAGAAATATGATTTCCTGTCTAGACTATAAACTTTATTGTAATGTTCTGGTCCTTCAATCCAAGGAGGAGACAATGTCGGAAATTGGGCATCCAGATAGGTCGGTCTTCCACTTGAAGATTATTTATTGACTTGTAAGAATGAGTTCATATCGCGACAATATTATTAGCGGTTACAGGTAGCTTAACCTGTGCTGGTTAAATGCTAAGTGGGCGCACCAAGATGACGCGCCTCTTTTTATTCCGATTCACTCTCTCATTATTTCCTGTCTCTTTCATACATTTAGACAGACGTTCATCCAGATACATTACATTTATTAATCAATATATATTATAGACGTATCATAGAGGCGAAGCGATTTATATGGGAAACTAGGTATGTAAGTCTATTGGGTGCTTCTAGGCCTTACGACCTATCGTACAGCTGTAAGTGATCACTTTAGACAATGTAACGATTACCAGTTTCACCCATGAATGACTACCACACCCATCATTTTTTTGGAAGTTGTCATACCATAAGCCCTATAAACACCCAATAGCCTTACATACATACTTTCAAAATCCAATACATATTGTGTTTTTGAAAATTTTTAACATACTCAAAATATTCTGAATATAAAGTATATCAATATTTTAGAACAACGTATCGCCTTTTATACGTTTAAACAACCCTTCTTAATGTCTATGCTACAGTCACATTGATTATAATATTATCTTCCCAATTTAAACATTTTCAGCTCTTTCATGCACCCGAGTTACTGTATTTCCATTTGTTTAACCTTAAAATAAAAAATCATATTTTTCCATTAAAGTACCCTAACACAAAAGAATGAGAAATTATTAATAAAATGATATACATCAAAACTAAAATAACTGTTCATAAAGAAATTGAATAGAATAAAGTAGCTTTATTTTTGTTAAGGATAAGGATCCATCTAGAAATGTATTCCTAAATTTTAGGTCCAGAAGCTGGGCAGATTTTGTTTAAAAGCTAACCAGGCAAATCTCTGGAAGCTGAGAGTAATGTGTGCAGTTAATCTCCAGCTGGAAACAAAGGAAATATGAGATCGGCCGGTAAAGTATTGCCGGTATTATGTACAGCGAACGTAATATCCCCCGTTTAGCAAAGCAATTCGGAAGTAAGATTAATTGTTTGTAATACCAAGTCCGTGTTTTCCCTCCTCCGGGAGGCGAGCGCCCACTTGACCACAGTAATAATTGCTGTATTATTTATTACACCAATATATCGTCGTCGAGTAGAGGAGGAAAGGAACGATAAACTTGTCTCAATGACTTAGTGTTAGGTGTGTGCGCACGGATGAGACTTTGACCTCACGGCTCCGCGTCTCAGAGCTTTGATGGTTGAGGTCGATAGGCGTCAATTGGTCATTCTGCGTGCAAAATGTGATAGAGCAGGTGCCAGCGACTGCCCGACTCACGTTACAGTATCAAACCTGAAATATTTTCCGTAGATGTACACTGTAGTAGGTAAGAAGTTTGGATATTATGACATTTGAGTTAGGTGGATTTTGGCAGATAACAGGAAATACAGAACAAAAAAAATGTGTAAATAAAACGTTAGAATATGAGATATTGGGTAGTATTGTAAATAATGGCCGTAATAAAATGTATACAATTCAGATTAGTTACTATAACATAACTTATATGATTATTTATAGAGCTTCAAAGCGTCGGCGCTAGAATTGAACCCCCAAAAGTGTATGATAATGATTAAAATGAGCGTATAGTAGGTACTGTCCCGTTAAACATATTTAAAAAATTAGGTTTGTTATTTTTACTTTTTACTTACTCATTTTTTATACCTGAATTACCTTTTATCTACAAAAATCCCCCGAACTCAAATGTCACAATTCGCTCTACACTGTCCATTACGCTATATACTTGAATCACGTTTTTTTCCATCAGAGTAGGTACATATCCAACTCTGAGAGTTGATGTAAAAATCGACACACTTCGGTTGGTCCAACCTCTTTCTCCATATAAACTGAAAAAAAAATGTTTATAAAGTTTACTCTCTGGTTATTGTTAAATTAAAAAATAACTAACTTTGTAGAAAAAATACCTTTGTACAAAGAAACGGAAATATTTTATTGTTAGATGTTAGGTGTTTAGTGCATTCAATATTATATATCAAAGCTGAAACGAGTCATTTTAATTGTTTGTCTAGGAATTGCATTAATAAAAGAAGCATGCATGAAAAAATAGTCTTCTCGCGTACAGTCAATTATGTAATACCGTTTATAATATACATAAAAAAACATATTAAAATATATTATGCTTCTTGCTCTCTGCGACATTATTTGTCGCATAATAAATTTTTCGAATCGTCAAACTCGTAGTTTTATTACCCCTGCTTCCACTGTTGAGCACTGGATATTTACTTGAATAACTAACCAAAGAAACAAAATATGGTGATATGAATAGAAAAACTTTATTTTAAAATTAATTAAAGCGCTTGCCCCAATTACCATTTCTTGTTTTTAATTACTAAATGAATCAATCATATTTTACTTTTTTTCTGATTATATAAAAATAAACATTTAAAAAAAATGTTTTAACTGTTGGTAAATGTTTTTGATTTGATATATAATACCACCTTTTAAGATTATATATTAAGTAATTTTCACGAAAATTTCAAATATAAATATCAAATCTGGACTAAGTTATCAGCTCGATTTTTTTTATTTATGTATTTTTATTTATGGTTTTTGTGTTTAATTTGTACAATCAATCAGCTCGATTGTTGACCCCTCTCTTACAAATAGTGTCTCGCGGTAACCATCAGTACTTCTTAGTGTTTTATCTAAAATCAGTTAAACATTTTTTTATTAGATAATTATTTAATCTTGTGCTTTTTAGCGAAATTGCGGTCTCTGAAAATATTTTATGTATTTTGAGGAAAAAAGCGCTCGTTAACTGTTTATAAAAGTTTTGGTCAAAAATTATTCGATTAAGCACTAATTTCTGATGCCTAAAATATTCTGTATAAATTTAATCTAAATCGGTTGAATAGTTTTTAAAATACAGTGGTCACAGTTTTTGAAAACGTAGTTTTGAGAAAACGCATTAGAAGTTTTATACTTAAATAATGAATACAAATACGATTTATTACCAAAATCTCGATTTATTGTTGTCTACGCATCATTCTGCCTTCATGGGTGTATTCATTCAGGTGTAGGTCTGCAAGCCTCATACGCTCGAAATCTTGGAGCGGACGTTAACAGATCGACGAAGTTCTCTTGAGCCCTTTTTGACCATTTCGTCAGCTCTTGTAGGATATCTTTGAAACTATTGATCGGATAATATTTTTGAAATATTGTTCTTTAAGAAAATGCAAAAAAAATAAAGTTTTTGTAAATTCTGACTACACGTAACCTGAATATACGAAACTATGATATACGTTGAAAATAAATAAGGTAGAATTGAAATTATAGGAGTTACAGAAATGTGCGCAAAAGGCAAAAAAGTATTATACAGCAAGCTGCCGTAAATAACGTGCCTCGGTTTTGTGATAAATGACGAACTTTGGTCTTGACAAGGGATGGGGATGACGTGGGTCTTGCCGGGGCGGAGGGCAAAAGCATCTGTAAAGAAACCAGAAACCTCATTATTAACCCCTTAATAAGTTTTCTAAACGATCTTATTAACTTATACTAAATTCTTTTTACAATAATCAATTTTCTCTTTGTATTTGACCAAAAAAATTTGATTTTTAAATCCATTATGGATGTAGTTTCCAAATTTAATTTATTATAATATTAGCTTTACTACCCAGCTTCGTCCGAGATTTGAATTATTATGAATATTAATTTATATTTCATTACAAGGAAGGAAAACGCAATCATTACAAATTATCACAAATCGAGTCTAAATCTACGTACGATACGATAGAGATACGTTTAAATAAATTCACTCTGTTAAAATTATTAGGTATGCAGTCAAACAAGCCATTTAAACATTATTTTATAGAATATTTTAATATATTTTGTTAGTAATCTTTTTTCTTATTGAACGATGGAAAAATATCAAATAAACAATATGGCGTCTTGTTTTATTTTAAAGTTTTGTAGTAGGGAATTTAAATATTATTGTAAGTGATCAAAAAATAGATTACTTGTTAAATTTAATATTTAATCGTCCGTCACAAGTTTCCTGTTACAAAATTCAACAGCCTTTTTCAACATTCCCAATAAATTCCCCCGTATAAAAACACCGTGACGAAATACCCGCTTCTTGGCCAACCCTCATTTATAAACCAAACTTCACCCATCAAACTTCACTCAAACTCGACCATGAACTCCAAGTAATAATAGGAATTTCAATCCTACAATTTCAGCTGAAATTCTGTTCAATCGCCAATTATTCATCTCGAGTTCAATTGTCATCAGCACATTCGACGAACTGATGTTGAGTAGCACTAGTAACCTTAATTGTATTACGTTGGAAATGAATTATGACATTCATTCCAATAACTTAACTCATATCCAAAAATGTTTTATTTTCTTATTACCTACATTCTTTATTCGTTTTTGTTCACTACAACAGATTCGTACCTGGTGTTGCCAAGGGTTCAAATTAAAATATAGTTTACAATAGGTAGTTGGTGGGTAGGGGAAGGGGGCTGCGCAAAAAGGCAGCCCCTTTTAAGTATAGAAGTATTTACAGGGTGGCCCGGGGCTTAATGTCGAAGTAGTTGGCCAAGCAAAAATCGAGGCATGTCTGCTGACAAATCCCGAGAGACGTATCTCACGATGCGCCACTTCCTGAAGGCCCTACTCTGCCTGGCAGAAAAGGCCAGGACCTACAAAGGATTAAAAATAAAAATAGAGCTATGAAAAAATAGACGGAACTTACTTATTTATGTACGCGGAAAAATTCTAGTAGAAATATCGACATCTATCAATCATCAAAATTGAAAATGTTATACAATAGCGTTCAACGCATGAATGTTAAAAGTACACAAGCCAATACGAATAGATCCGTTTACGATTTTTTATCAAAAACTAATTAATTAATAAATTAGAAAGGTACACAGAAAAAATATATCGTTCGTATTTTTAGTTGCAAACGGAATATAAAAGAAAAAAAATTCTAGGGCAAAAGCGATACTAATTTCGTTACAATAACCTTAAAAATTAGATACGGCCGTATTTTGAAAATAAAAATATTGGGATCTTTAGATTGTTATCCCAACAATTTTTATTCTCGGAATACGGCCGATAGACAGATTAGATAATTAATTCATTTGCAACTTCATGACAAAATATGTTTTAATTTAAAAATAAACATTATTATTCTACCTTCTTGCTGTTTCTAGTTTTTGATAATCAACATTTCTCAAAAACAGGTCTAGAAATTCTTCCTTCCACGGAAAAATCAGAGATCGCTTTCTTACTTTAAGGTATTCTCAACCGTACCTTGAAATTTCTGAAAATCCTTTCGTGTTAAGCCGTCGGGGGTATTTAATTAAATGTTATAAAATTCCGGGGTGCGATAAAGCGGCTGGCAACACAAGAGGCCGGCGCGGCATTACACAGCGCCACAAAGCGCCGTTCACGGCCGATAAACGGGGATTCTATTAACCTCGCGGTAAATCACGCGCCTTGTCGGCTCTGTAATCAAATATGGCGAGTATTAAAAAGGTGCTGTCATGAATAATAGTCGCCCGCAGCTCGGCCTAGTAGCGAAGCGACTAATGATCCCCGAACAAACCGCAAAACCGAAAATTTCCCGCACCAGGGCGACACGGAAGTCATTTCCCTCGGGACGATAGACCAACTTGCAAATCTAGGTATGGCTTGGTAATGCAAAACCTATCTACAAATTTAGTGATTCCTATATAAAAAAAGTTTTCACGAAAAACAATTCGGCGACTTGAAAAAGTCTTTGATATTATTTGATATCTTTAAATTAAATTTTTATTTTTATTTTTCTATTTTCAACACTTTAATATTCCAATGGGCCCAATTACCGAAGTCTTTACATCACAAAAAATCCAAACTTGAGTAAATCACATCACAGATGTGCATTGTGACTTCACCGGGTCCATCATCAGGGCTGAAGTGTTGTCACAAGATAACAACCCTGATGATGGATCCTGAACGGACGGATTTTCGACATCCCGAGCCCTAAAGGTTCGCCGACACTGTTCTAAGATTGTGTTTCAGGAACTTTGATGACCTACTGATAATCTACTTACTTACTTAATTACCATCACGCCGTTTCCCCGTGGGGGTATGCACAGAGGATAGAGTGCCACACTCTTCTATTCTGACACACGAATCTCGTCTCATCCACATCCATACATCTTCGCATCGCATGCAAGTTCGTCGATTGTTGAGGCTTCTAATGAGACCATCTTCCAGGTTAATCTGGTTATGCCACGTCTTCCGCTGTTGACCTCTCTTTCTGACACCATCAACACTTGCGTTATATTAGGTCCTTACATATGAAATTGGCGTTTTGCCGTACTGGCAAATTTGATCTCAAATATCTTCTCTTTGGTTAGGAATTCCAAATCCAAATTTATACAGTTATTTACTCATGTATTTGTGTTTTGAAAATTATAATTCATTTGTTATTTCCTCAATTGTTTTTTTCTTTGCGTCACTCAGTTTACAAAATGAAAAACTTGAAATATCGCGTTATTTACGAGTACGAGTTCCACCGTGGCGCCGTGCTGCAGAAACGGCACGAAGGGTTAATGATGTGTATGGCGACGGTGCCGCAAAAGAAAACACAGTGCGTTTTTGGTTCCAACGTTTTCGTTCTGGAAATTTCGACCTGCAGAACAAGCCCCGTGGACGGCCGGAGACCAAAGTTGATAATGAAGAATTGAAGGCTATTGTGGAAGCGGATCCATCGCAAACCACATCCGAGTTAGCTGCAGGCTGCGGTGTTAGTGATAAAACTGTTTTAATCCACTTGAAGCAAATTGGTAAGGTGAAAAAGCTTGAAAGGTGGGTACCTCACGAATTGAGTGAAGCAAATCAACAAACGCGCGTTGACTGCTGCGTTGCATTACTCAACCGCACAATAATGAAGGGATTTTAAATCGAATCATTACTGTGATGAAAAGTGGATCCTGTACGATAATCGGAAGCGCTCATCGCAATGGCTGAACCCTGCCGAACCAGCCAAACCATGCCCCAAGCGAAAATTGACTCCAAAAAAGTTACTTGTGAGCGTTTGGTGGACTAGTGCTGGTGTCGTTCACTACAGCTTTCTTAAATCTGGCCAGACGATTACGGCAGATGTCTATTGTCAGCAACTGCAAACCATGATGGAAAAGCTAGCTGCTAAACAACCGAGGCTGGTTAATCGCTCTAGGCCACTGCTGCTTCATGATAACGCTAGACCACACACTGCACAACAGACGGCTACCAAATTAGAGGAGCTTCAATTGGAATGTCTAAGACATCCACCGTACTCTCCGGACCTTGCCCCAACAGATTACCATTTTTTTCGAAATTTGGATAACTTCTTGCAAAGGAAAAAATTCAACTTCGATGGGGCAGTCCAAACCGCCTTCAAAGATTTTATTGATTCCCGTCCGAATGGTTTTTTTAGGTAAAGGGATCGATGAACTACCTATGAGATGGCAAAAGTGCATAGATAGCAATGGTACATACTTTGATTAAATAAATATATTATAATAAAAAAAAATCGGCTTTATGTTCCTCCCATACTAAACGTCAATTTTCATATGTAAGGACCTAATATATATATATATATATATAGCTATATATATATAATTATATATATATATACATTGCTTATCATTCTTTCCTCATCCTATATTAATAATCTGAATATTATAAATAAATAAAAGTATTTATTAAAAAATTTAATTCATACTCTTATTAATTCCAGACTAGGCTAAGTGCTTGTGCAAAGAAATTATGACTAACTTAGCGATATCATTTTCATACTTTTGATGCGGGATAAAATCATTTTACTATTTTTTTTTAATGTTTACACATATATGTGAACTTATTCAATAATTCGTAAAAATCTATGTACTAAATTAAAAAAATGTGTGAAAAATTTTCAAAACAATGCGAAACTGTGAAGTAACTGATAATGAAGTATCACCAAAATGTTGTATTTTCCTTGAACAGAACTCTGGATAGATTTTCCTACATATTTATACCTGTGATGCGGTCTTAACGCTGTGAAGAACATTCTGAAAGTAATAAATAGACCTCTGGATTCCCATTAATGAACTTTCCAAAGAAATTTCCCAAACAATGTGCTATCTAAACAACGGTAGTATTTTCTTAAAAGCGATGTGGGCAGGTACTCTCAACTTTATAAATTGAAAATTTTGATATCTCGAGGAAATTCAGAAAATGGGGAATCATTTATGCGGATTATTTGAATTTTCTGAGCCGCAGAGAATACAAGTTAGCACTCAACGTCTCCGGAGTACAATAAATTATCATTAAAATATTTATAACTTCAGTGAACCTCTCCTAGGATCGTGTGCTTTGCGTTTATTATATTTCGGATCGCTGCGGTAATATTTTGTGACTTTTATGCTTATCGACTTTTAAATTATTCATGTAAAAAGTTGACTCTTCTGTCAATGTCTGTCAAAACTTGACTTTCAAATTATTATTATCAAAAGGAAAAGTTGGTACAAAATAAAAAACCTTTTCAATTTTACAGCGCCGCTGGGTTTGAGTAATTAAAATATTTTAATAATTTCGTCCTTCGCATACTTATTACATCATTGTTATTCTAGGTAGAGGAGAAAAACAGCCTAGATTGGTGTCATAGAACTTGGTATGAAATAGGCTTGGAGATATCAGTGATATATATGATATTTATAAATACTTGTGACAGTATTGATTGATTAATTTTTTACTTTTCTGCAATAGTTGATTCGAATTTGCTGTAATGATTGGGTACAACTTTGCTACAAGAATTGAGTTCAACTTTGTTGTAATGATTGGGTACAACTTTGCTACAATAATTGAGTTCAACTTTGCTGTGATGGTTGGGTACAACTTTGCTACCATTATTGAGTTCAACTTTGCTGTGATGATTGGGGACAACTTTGCTACAATAATTGAGTTCAACTTTGCTGTGATGATTGGGGACAACTTTGCTACAGTAATTGAGTTCAACTTTGCTATGATGATTAGGGACAACTTTGCTGCAATAATGTGGTGTGCTGTCTGTGTGCAGGTGCCCGGGGTGGCGTGCACGAGAAGCGCCTGCTGCATAGCCTGCTAGACCACTACAATGTGCTGGAGCGGCCGGTGGTCAACGAGAGCGACCCGCTGCAGCTCTCCTTCGGCCTCACGCTCATGCAGATCATCGATGTGGTTCGTATCCCACGCTCAACACACTTTCATATTTATTCCATACTCTGTTTCTTTCATTTTTGTGGGAGAATAAAATTTGGGTAGAAATTGGGTATTTTCTTATAAAAAGATGATTAATAATATTCACTATTTTATTGACAGATATTAAGGTATTTTTTAAACTATTGAAAAAAAAAACAACATGGCCGCGACATGCCTATTTCCGTGGAGGTCCTCCTCCGTGACTGATTCGCAACTTTTCCCGCTGCGTGTTTGTTCGAGTCAAAAAAGAATATCGTGTACTTATTTAGAAATTCAATATCTTCAATGTAGCGTACGAATTTTTTAACCTCATAAACTATTTGTTAAAAATAATGAAATTACTTCCAATTTTATAAATAACGTTTTTAGCAAATCGGATACGCCACGTGATAGATATTTTATTTTTTAATAAGTACATTATCTTCTTTTCTGTCTCGAACAAACATGTATCGGAGCATGTTAGTCACGGAGGAGGAACTCCACGAAAATAGACATGACGTGAACATTTTTTTTTCAATAACAATAGTTTTATATACACCTAAATAAGTGTCAATAAAAAAAAAATATCATCTCTTTGTAAAAAAATTTCTCGCAGGGTAGTGTAGGTAAGCCCTTAAATAAAAATATTTAGAAGAACAAAACAACGAAAAAACATTGATTGAATTAATGCTTCAAAGAAATGTCCTTTCAATACCCTGTCAGCCGCTAAAGGACATTTTTCCTTCTTTTCACATTTCAACACCAGTGTACATTACATTGTTCCCGTATGTTGAGGAATAATGACTATTAATTATGTACACCCTGTTACGACTTGTTGCAAAGATTAAATTATGACATATCTATCATTTGCTTGCTATTAAATTTAATAAGTTAACAGTTCTATTTGCTTTTGTACTTAATCATTTCAAGAATAAATTCTTACAATTAGGGCACATTATAAACATTTTCTCAATTTGAAGGAAATTTTAAAATGTTGCTACGTAGATATAAAAGAAAAGAATCGGATCTATGATATTAAATTAGTAATTAATTACATTTTTTTAATTGTTATGACCCCGCCTAAAAATGTTAAGACAAAATATTATATATTAAGCCTTCGATAACACGTAACAGTGCATGAATTTCTTTACCTCCAGTGTAGGGTCCGGCTTTGTGTCAAATTATTGAAAATATTTCCTTCTCGGTGTATCTTTAGGCTTTTTTAAAGATATAGAACATTAAAATAAAACGAAGCCTACAAATTCGTGGCTTTATTAGAAAGATAATTTTATTATATTAGTGTGTAAATATAAGGTATTTTTAGATGTTTGTTTTTCAATAAGCAATTTCACCGTGAATAGACTTACGCCAGAATGCTTGCAAATTGTACAAACTTAAGGTATAAAATTATTTTTCCAATAAAGCCAATACCATGGCGGTTACCACGATTTTTTTTTTCATTAGTTATCTTTAATTTATTGAAAGGTAGTAAGAGTACATAGGAATTTTTACTTAAGTAACAATAAATAATATTAAAAAATAAATAACATGTCCCCAGACAGCAATTGTATGCTGGTACAAGGGAACATTAAGAAGAAGAAAAAAATAGAAAATGAAATAGAGTACAATATCGTAAGTATTAATCTTCTGTGTATATTTTTCTGGGATATTCTGCCGTGTATATGTGACCTCTCTGGCCAACGTTTCGGATCCCATTGCAGGGTCCATCATCAGGGCTGATGGTGGACCTGATGATGGACCCTGCAATGGGATCCGAAACGTTGGCCAGAGAGGTCACATATACACGGCAGAATATCCCAGAAAACTATACACAGAAGATTCTGAACGGCCGTGAAAACCTAATTACGTTTGTAAGTATTAATTATCGACACATCGATTTGTTGAACAGTTTATATACAACAAATCTTTTCAGTTGTTTATGGAATAGTTTCATACTATTTAGTTCCTTTATGTTATTGGAAACACCGTTATAAAAGTCGATTGAAGTATATAAAAATCCATGTCTTTCTCTATTAGTCCGCGGTACATCACTTCATATATAGTCTTGTATGTAATATGTGTATTGTCTATGTACGTCACTACTCTGGTAAAGGATTATATTCATTTTCTAATGTTCTATACCTCTAAAAAAAATTCCCCTTACCATAATATTACTCTATTCCCCGATACATCGTGTTTTGACAGAACCGCGCTCTTAATTAACAGATTTCTACTACGTTCAGCCCTCCCCTGTCAGTTCGCTGGTGTACGTAAATTTAGGCATCGGCGATTGTAATATTCATTTCACATATCATTTTTCAATTTTCGTTTTATTAGTCTCGATTCTCAAAGAGTTTATTTTAGTTTCAATTCAAGCTTAGAGTAGGTAGTATTATTCCAAACAAAATCTCAATTGGATATTACGCTTCGAAACTTTAGTAGGGAGTCTCTCGATTTTCCCACACTTTCCCACTTATTTATGACCCTTCTGCGAAATACTCTTTGCAAATATTTTTCGTCAGTTTTTCAATTTCTCTCTTCTCCATATTTTTCTCCGAGATAAATAAAATATACTCACTCGTACACAAGGAAAATATTTGTTTCAAATGTCGCCATTCATTTTGATATACGCAAGTTTTTATGTAAATGTCGGGGTATCGTAACTTTTTCGTCGGGAAACACTTTAATCCGACCTCAAAAACATGCGCAGCGTATCTCCAAGCCTACTTACTGTGGCTTTTTTGAAAAATAAAACGATAATATCATCATCTCCTACTACGGAAAGAATTGTTTTACAACATTTTTATCAGTAGGTATGTTCTAGGAAAACAGCTACTTGAGTTTGTCCGCAGAGGGATATTATCAATCAAGATAAATTATAGGTGACTCAAAGAGACAAAGCTATTTATGTGAGAAACCGTGAATGGAAGTCTTTATTGGGCATACACAAGGCTTACGAACTGTCTTGGCTGGCTCAGGTGATCATTGCAATGTTCACTAATTCCACCCAAAAACAATCACTATTTTTAAATTTTTGAAAAATTTATGTACTATATGTTATTTTTTCAACCACACCATCGCCATCTACGGTTGAAAATTTATTCATTTTTCCATGAAACTGTATATTTACATAGATTTCGCCGCTCTTAAATTAAACTTCTGTATCATAGATGGCGATAGCGTAGTTTAATCAAATTTATAAAGTGAGTTACAACTTTCAAAAATTTCATAGATGTGTTCTGGAGGGGAGTCGTGGACGTTGTATCATGTGAAGTGATCATTTAAGCCAGCCACTATAGGTCGAAAGCCCTGTTGATGTCCAATAATGCATACGTGCATTCCCGTTTCTGCACTTCGTTTCTGTGAAACATCTTTACTTTATTCTAATTTGGAATCTTTAATTAACCTATAAAATTTATCGTTATGTACACTTATAGCACATACCGGATACATATCAACAAAACATTTATCCTTGTCTGCATTTTGTTTTTAAAAGTTTTTAAGCTACAAGACTCATTTTGAGGCAAAAGTTTTAAAAACTCGTAACTTCTAGCTTCTCGTTTCTTTAGTAATTTTATAAAAATAAGTTTGTCTTTCGCGCTTTATATATTGATGTATTTTAATTGTTTTAAATTTTAATTTAATGTAGAGTAGCTTGCTGGTCTTGTGGTTAGGACTTTCGCCTCGTGATCCAAAGGTCGCGGGTTCGAAACTCACTCCAGACCAGCAAGTTAGTCCTATTTTCATAGCACAAGCGTTTAGCTTAGTTTGAAAATAGTAAGAATAGTGTGTGACACGTATTCCGTGCTCGCATCATAATAAAATTGAGGATACATCGTTGATTTTTAATGATTTTTTTAATAAATAACTTAAAAGTCATACTTTCATGGAAGAAATCTGAGAACTAGAAAAGAAGACAAAAAGAAAACTGACCAAAAAAGTAATATTGAAGTCTTTCTTTTAAATTAGAAATACATAATGATTGTGGTGAAATGTTTTCTAGGACGAGAAAAATCAGTTGCTGATAACGAACATCTGGCTCAAACTGGTAAGTTTTAAAATTAAAGCTTTAACTATTATACTACATTATTATATTATGCTTCTTGTACTTGCTACTATTATTGATTTTGTATTCGACTTGTCACGTTATTAGAGTATTGTGCATGGATGAGACTTTGGTCTTTCGTCTCTGAGATTTATTTATATGTAAAGATTAGTATGAATCAGTTGATTCGTTATTCTACTCTACTTCCAAATGCGTGCGGCAATAGGTCACTTCGTTGTCTACTCAGTAATGCGACCAATGGGTACACTCGGTTATAGCCACCGCTCCTCGCGCCGCTATATTTACTCCCCAAATATTTGTGTGCCGGCGTCGAAGGCAGTGAGTGTTTACATTGCCGCTATATATTTACTTCACATTCGACTTATGAAGCTGTGGTGAGGCCCATTCACCTGTCGGCATCTAGCGACGTCCCGGCAAAGCTTGGACGCGGCCGGGACACCAGGTTCACGGGACCATCGACAGGGGACCGGCGAGCCATCCGAGAAGCGCCACTTCCAAAATGGCGTCAGGATCAACATCGACACACAATACCTCGAATCACGGAGTTCTTAAAACATTCTAACAACTTATCTCTTTTACTAAACTATATTGTGAAACATGTACATTCGTCATTTCAAATAAGTGTCTTTGTACTTGGGTCCCCTTCACCCTATCTGGGACGAATCGCTGCAAGGTAATCCGAAATTTATTAGCTATTAAATGGAACGCATGTTCGGCCGCGCATCCAAAAAGTTGTATGAAATAAATAAATTTAATATTAAGTTAAATAAATTAGAGTAGAATTCAAATTGTTTGTCTCTTGTATCCCATATAACTCTCGCACCCACGTAAAGTTCTAAAGATCCGACGAATCCGTGCATATTGACATCTGTCAAAGCTCGCGATACCGGTCCTTTGACATATGCATAAAAAAACCGCCAATGAAGGGAGCGCCGGCAGCGGCAATCGCAGGAGCTTGGTCAGCGCGAGTGACGTGTTTACATACTCGCGTTATCCACATTCCTACTCATCACGTCACTTCCCTGCTGTTTAGTGTCCTTTATGAGCTTTCAAAATAAATCTCCGAGACAGATCTTATCAAATTATTCTATCTAAATCTAATTTTTCCATATGTGATAAATTATTTTGAAATATATGTAGGTAGCCAGTAAAGGGTCTAATGACAAATTTTAAACACGATAAACTATTTCGCCTCTCATTTTGAACAGAACTAGGTAGAGGTAGGTAGGTTGAAAATATAATTAATAATGCTCCCTATCACTGTTCTAATATTGCGCTAATATAAAGCATGTTTTCATTTATCAAAGCTCCGAACCTCGTTCCAGTTAATAATCATCTTCTACCAGAGATGATGTTGGTTTGGTCATAATAAACATTGCAATGCGGTTTGAAGCATCGCTGAACCAAACTAGATACAAGTACATATCTACACGAGGTTACGGCGGAAAACGATAGCGGGAATATGGTTTTGGAAACCAGATAGCCCGAGTTACATATCTGAGATACAACCAAACAGGGAAACCAGACAATGAAATACTATGCGCGCTTTGCGGGGAATCCCAATCTGAAACGACGAGCAGTCCGAGATATATGTGGGTATTAGGTACCAAATATTGTAAGCGCTTTGAATTGGAATACAAGTCTGTCAATTCGGTGGCTGTTAAATTGCGAAACGCGAATATTGTTCCACCTTACGTAATAATACTTGGCGTTCCATATTAAATCGTTCTCGGTCATATTCAATATGATGCAAATTGTATCGTAAATTCACATTTCGGGGAGAAATATTTTTATCATGAAATGTTTTTAATCAGACGAAGACGATCCACGAGTAAAATTAAGCATTAAAATTGCATAGGGTATAAGGCGTTAGAAAATATCCTAACATCTAGGTATAATAAAGAATATGTTTTTTGAACATTCTCCGCAGGGTGCCTATGAAATATTTAGGACGCACAAGTGTGCAGTCAATATGAGTTGTGCCTACGTAAACATATATTTTGGATAACACGGAAAATCAAAATTATTAATCAATTAGAAAAGACATACAGAAAAAGTCTAATTAACGAAAAAATATTTTAGCTGCCACCGGGATTCGAACCAACGGACCTCCATTCTATCCGGGAATGGCGCGTTATCCAATTTCGCCACGGTATACATATTATTCCGGAGACGACGATCTACGAAGCCGAAGCTAGCCGATTATCTCTTTCTAAAGCTCGATGTGTAATATTTACTATTAGTACAGTACAGCTTATTTCAAAGTACTGACTGCACACCCCAGTTGGAACGGATGGCATTCATTATAATATAAAACCCATTTGTATCTTGTAATGGGTTTGTGAAGAGGTGGGTGAGTAGGCGAAATGGGGAGTGTAATATTATGTTTCGAGCAAGACGCTAAAGGATTAAGAAATTTTTAAACGGAACATATTACACATTTAAATCGGGGAAAGGAGATGGATGTCCAAAAGATGGGGGAGGCGCATATGAAGACTCCTCGGGAAAAACAATGAATGTCGTTTTGCAATCTGACCTTTTAATACCATCTGTTGACTTTTTGGGGTATTATTTTATAGAAAAAATCAGAATCGGGTAAAGCCGCCGTGGTCCGCTGTAATGGTTAAATTTATATCTGTTTATCCAACGAAAGAAACAGGAATAACCGCCCACCGAACGTCAAAAAACGTCCTTGTCAATTTGACAGTACATACATTTAATATACGTACAATCATAGAATATGTTTATATAGTAATAAGTTCATTCAATATTTATATAAAAAGAGCATTAGTAAAGAAATGTGGACTTTGAAACTATAAATAAATGTTTTTCTCTAAATAAACATTTTTTGACATTCATTGTTTTTCCCGGGGAGTCTTCATATATTTTGCGCAGTATTCTAAAAGTAATGATAAAACATTTGGTTTATTTAGAAAACATTCTGTAAACGAAAATGGCAATAAAGATTGAAAATGCCAAAGAAATTACGGCCAGTAACGTTAACAATGTTTCATTTAATAATATTACAATTAACGGCAGCGAATGATGTTTCATATCTTCAATTTCATTTCTTTTAGAAGCGCCTGATACAGAGCCTTGTATAAAAAATGTACGTACCTAACAATTCAATTACACTTTGTCGAGGGCGTTGTTTTTTCAAGTCCTCAATTCGTCTCCCCTCGTCCTCGTCTTCCGTTTGAGCTAACCATTTATTATTCAGGATATTGTTCCGGGTGCTGTTTGTGCTCACGCTTTTTCTTTTTTATTTACCCAGGAGTGGAACGACATGAACTTACGGTGGAACACGACCGACTACGGGGGCGTTAAAGACTTGCGCATTCCTCCCAACCGCCTCTGGAAGCCGGATGTCCTCATGTACAATAGGTGTGTTCCGAAAAGATTTTTACCTATCATACATATGTTAAATTGTACAACTAGCTGTAACCCGTCAGAAATGACGGTACTTTTGTATCGTCGCTGTATATTTATGTAACAAATCCTATGTGCCGTTTGGTGCACTCTGAGATAAACGAATCAATTTGTCAATTTTGCACATAAATAATACTATTATAATATACTAAAAAAATATAATAATATATAAATATACTAAGAAAAACATTGCCGTTCATCTGGAAAGTCTGCCCAGTAATTATTTAGAATATTTTTTATAAATCTAGTCTGTGCAATTATTTTTAAAAACAGTTTTGTTCGTTTATCTTAGAAAGTACTAAAACGTCACATAGGATTAATCATAATGCTAAGGAATAAGTATTTATAAAATAAAAGAAAAAAGAATCGTAAAAAAACGGACGGACAGACAGACAACGAAATTTTTATAATTGTTATAAAAGCTTTGTAAAAATTATTTTCTTTGTAAATAATATTTGTTTCGACGCTGATATTAAATTTAACCCGCAATATTTGTAACCATAGATAAAGGAATTTTGTCCATCGCAAAGTCTTGCCATTGGGTAAAAATAATATCTACAAATAAAATTAATTCATTTATAGGTGTAAAATTCATCTAAATTTATAAAAAAAGAGGTTGAAAAAAATTACTTTAAAGAAGAAAACAAAAAGAAAAAAATACTTTAACGAAGTTACGACGGACGGACAGACAATGAACTTATTATAATTGGTATTAAATTTAAGATGTCATCACCACTGGATTATGCCTCTGTACGCCTGTACTGAGGCAATTATTTCACACTATTTATACATAGATGCTAATTTATAAATGAATAATTACGTATAGACATAAAAATGCACACTTTAAATCACCTGGTAAATTAATGACTACATGATTCAAAAGAAAATATTACTTCTAACAGATATTACTTTAGTCTTATTACGGAATAGAGGAATGCGTCTAAATACGCTTAGACACGTTCGTGTCTAAGCGTATTTAGACGCATTCCTCTATATTTCAAAGAATATTGCCATCTCACTCCTATGTAATATATCAGTTTCCTTTCAAATTTACGTATGCGTGACAACACAAAAGAACAATATGTGATTATAAAATATATTATAATATTTAGATAATCATTAAATTATCATTTATTTCTTTATTAATAACATTCAACCTCAACTTTTATAACTTCGTTGGTATCCCTAATAAAATTATTAGATTAAAAATATAAAATAAAATGGTATATCATATTATTTTATATAACACCGCCATCTTTACAATTTAGAGGCAGTGATAAAATATTATGTTGTATATTATTTAAATACACAGTAATGACAATCTTTCACAGAAACCATTTTAATTGTTTTTCCCGTAGGAAAATACTACAATCAGCCAAAAAAATACACGGATAAATCTGGTACTAGGTATTCTTAAACCGTAGTATTAAGAATTGTTATTTTCAACGGCGCTAACATCAATTTCTTATTTTTCCTGTAAATCACTACTACGTAATTAGCAACACATTTGTAAATAATTAATCAAGATAAATTTGACCGAATACTACCACTTTATATAATAAAAAGACACCATTTAAGGTAAAATACATCGATATATTTTTATGTTCGTAAGATCATTAAGTACTTGCTTTTAATGTGTGTTGTGTGGTCACTTTCCAGCGCTGACGAAGGGTTCGACGGAACCTATCCTACCAACGTGGTGGTCCGCAACAATGGCTCCTGCCTCTACGTCCCTCCAGGAATATTCAAGAGCACTTGCAAGATCGACATCACCTGGTTCCCGTTTGACGACCAACGCTGCGAGATGAAATTTGGGAGCTGGACTTATGACGGCTTCCAGGTAAGTTCAGCCAAAAGCCGTATCCATATGATTTGGGGTTTCGCGGGGAAAAATATGCCTCACGAATTCGTTTGTTTTCACGTCAGAATACACATAGAAAGCGAAGAGAGAGAAGCATTTTAACTATGTGGAAAAAGCGAGGGGCACCGCCATTACGAGGCCCAAAATTATTTGTACAAATATTTAAAAAAATTAAATTATAAATATATAGTCAGTGAATGGTACCCACCGCTCACCCAGGACCATTTTATGAGCAAAAACTCCCATATCGTTCCTTGTCATTCGTCTCCGGCTTGAAATTTTTTTCATACTACTGTGCAAGACCCTACCGCCCCGCATCGGTCGTATAAGCCGGTGCGAGGTGGCACGGCCGCAAAGAACAAAACCCTTTACTGTCCATCACCATAAGACACGTGTTTATAAAACAAAAGAAATGCATAAATATATATGTGGGGTATAAAAGCAAAGACAGCAATACCCAAAAAATTAAATAAATGTTTTGAATGCAGTCACCGAGTTATTTAGAATATACTGAATTCTAGATCTTATGTATCTATCACTTCCAAAATCATGTTTTCCTAGACATCTGTAATTTATTTTAATAATTTTTTTAGAATTTTCATTATAAAATATTAATTTTAGTTGGATTTACAACTGCAAGACGAGGGTGGAGGAGATATAAGCAGCTTTGTCACCAATGGGGAATGGGAGCTTATTGGTATGATGTTTAAAATTCGTAAATATTATTTTGATCAAATATTAAATTGTCAGACTAATTAAATTCTATCTTCAATTATTCCAAAATCTTCGCATGTTTTGAGGATTACAGCGAAAGAATCGTCTCTCGAAGCAGTCGATGTAGTCCTTAAATTAATTATTATTTTTATAATTTAACAAACACGCCATTAACATGTCGTTATTGACCCTGGTCGATGGCCCCAGTGTGATTATAATAAAATACGATTTATTTTAGTTAGCAGATTGTTGATTTTGATTTTTCACTTACTGTACTAATACAAAATAAATCTGAATCTACTAATGTTTTTTCAATCCATGCAGGCGTGCCTGGCAAACGAAATGAGATCTACTACAACTGTTGTCCGGAGCCATACATCGACATCACATTCGCTATAGTCATCAGGCGCAAGACTCTCTACTACTTCTTCAATCTTATCGTTCCCTGCGTCCTCATCGCTTCCATGGCTCTGCTCGGCTTCACACTGCCACCCGACTCTGGGGAAAAACTTTCACTTGGTAACTTGCTATTTTACTCCGGTTGTTAATGTGGTATTTGTGTATGGGAAAATACATTTCAAACAAGAATAAAACAAATACTAAACCTACAAAAGCAAATAATTAAATGCATCTTGTACCTAATAGTACAGTAAAGTCTATAAAAAACAAAGGAAAATATATTTTTCGGAAATAAAGTTAATGAATATTAATAAGTTATATATAAATACAGGCTTATACTGATAACTACTATAGTGATGACCATAAAATACTTGTAATGAATACGTACAATACGAGACAAGTGTCATTTGGAAAATATATTGTACCGATATGCAACAATTATTATGTAGAAAGAACATTACAAGTGAAAATACCAACGGTTTTCAACTGTATGCTCTCTGACTTGTTTGGGTTGGATTCATATGTAAAGGTAAAAGTGGCATGCAGGGAGTTTATTATGAACAACAGTGAACTATCTGCATGCTAACAATATATTCACCTACCGCATCACTATCCTCATCTTTGTCATACTGAATCTCCTCCCCTACCTGGGGTATTCCGTCCACTAGCCCCTTATATTTTCCGTACAAATATATAAGATTAATAGCTTTATAATTTTTAATATTTTTATAATTTTATAAATTTTTGTAAGCCAACACTGTTATTAAATGGTTATTAAGTTTATTCATAGTAATAGAAGAGACCTGCTGATAACTATATTATAGTTAGTAGGATCTTAGTAAATGTAAACAAAACTAACCTAAACAAACAGAATTTTTATGACTTGATTATTTCCGCATTCCTTTAACTTAACATAATACCAGGATATTCTGAGACTAGCACAGTCCACAAGCATTAGAAAATAAGAATATTTTCCCTAAGTGTAGAGCCTCAGAAATTATCTGAAATAAATTTCGGACAGTGTTTTCTAATCATTTTTTGATATGAGGCCAGTCAGTTTTTCGGGGCTTTTGAGAGATTTTTACCGAAGGCGAGAAGTGGATCATTTATATCTGTATTAATTCTCAATAATGGTGTAGCTTTTAAATCAAAATGTTGCGTTACAAGAGTTCTTTATACTTCTGTGTGAATTTCTATTTTGGGTTGAAAATAAAAATATGTATAATTTTAAATGGCGCTACCGCCACGATGCCAGATTCCAGAAGAATACTAAAAACTCCTTTAAAATTAGTATTGGGCGTATGTTAAAAAAAGACTTACGAGGCAAAATAATATATTAGACGTTCATTGGTGTGCACAAATGCACTGAAAATGGTTTCCGGAATACGACTGGCGGCCTGCCAATTGCATCAGCTCTACGGAGAAAGGAGGAATTAGGAGTGACCCGTACCCATGAACTGATTTTGCTTGCTCTACTTCCCCGATAAATCGTTTTAGATCAAGAATTAAGCTACTTACATTATTGTGTATCGTTTTATATAGTATATACAGAGAGATATTATGCAACATCTACTCGCAATTGTTCCTAGTGTCTGCTCAATGATACAGTCCCATTATCAGAAAACTTCATCATTCATCATTAGAACACTTCACCACTGTTGCAAGTAGAGTTATCAGATGCAAAAATGAAAAAGAGGACAATCTATTCTGAAATCATTCAACGTGGAGGTCACTATAAAAAATGACTAAAGATTTTGGGCTTTTATTATGAAACAAAACATTAACGTCAACATCAAAAAAAAAAAATGTCAACATAAAATTACATTTCACAGACGCAGGCGTGCAATCAGTAGGTACTTTTTGATAATCTGTACATAATAGAATCCCTAAGAAATAAATTCGAATAAAATATGCCACGTAATATTCCTATAATAAAACTATTATCATATTATTCATATTATTCATTATTATTCATTCATATTATTCTTTCTTCATAATATTCTGTCAGATAAATATATCATTTCGCTAGTTTTTCCAAAATATATATGTTAACGTAAAATTCATGCGTGACGAAGAATAGTTTTTGCCTAAATATTTCTCCCTTGTTGGGATCTACAAAGATAACAAATCCCAATAAAAATATTATTATATTGGATGTTAACATAAGTTGTGTCCGTTTTTTTTCAAATGAAGAAAACAAGAAAACTCATCAACGAAATTAAAACAAATTAGTCAATAATGTATTCTTATTTACAACTCCTTGCCAATGTTCTATAAGTTTTTCAATACCTCTGCGATAAAAACCATCCAGCCTCTTCGAGTCATTCGAACAGAAGGAGTTGTCGAAAGTGCATTCTTTCGTCGTTACCCAAAACGGGTTTGGTTAATTTCTGTTCATATTTATACTCTGTGATTTAGTCCATAGAAACTTCTAAATGGGCCACTTTTACAGATTGCAAAAATTTATATACACTTGGCCATAATCCATATGTCATAATTAAATTAAATAAAAAACAGTGCATAAAAATCATATAAAAATATAAATATTCAGCCATGGCTAAAAACCTAACATGCTGGTTTGGTCAATCTAATGTAGAGCTATTTCGGGCCGCAGTAAATAAAGGAATGATAGCCAATTTCCGTTGAATGAATAGGGTACAAGAAAAAGATGATAAATTAATCATCCGAACCTGAAGAAAATAAAACTTTAAAATATGGTATTGTAACAGCCCATTATTGATATCAACCATTCAATTGTGACATCGTATTGCCATTGATTTGTCACATAATAGGAATGTTGTGATATTTCAGGTGTGACTATCTTGCTGTCGCTGACCGTGTTCCTGAACATGGTGGCGGAGACGATGCCAGCCACTTCTGACGCGGTCCCTCTGTTGGGGACGTACTTCAACTGCATCATGTTCATGGTCGCCTCTTCGGTCGTGTCTACTATCCTCATCCTGAACTTCCATCACAGGAGTTCTGACACGCACGAAATGAGCGATTGGGTAAGGAAGATTTGCGTCTTTAGGATTCCTCTACAATTATTTCTTATAAAAAAAAACATGTAAGTTTTTTTGTGTCCCTAAAATAATTATACTACAAAAGAGCATATTTTTTTTATCCGCGGAACCCATTTTATATTTTATGAGACTTAATAGAACCACTCGAATATTTGTAGCGTAGCACAAAAGAAAATACATCTCAGTCGAAAATTTGTCCTGCAATTGAAAGTTGCAACGCCAACTTAATTTAAAAATAATCTGATTCCAGAGTTGGCGCCACTTGCGATTGCAACTCTACTTACCTACTAGAAAGACACTTATAGCACAGTATACCCAGAATAGTAGTTTATCTCCGGCCTGTCGGCAAGTTATTAGCCTACTTATGTGTTGATGCTAGGGTTGTCACTTTACTCGTAGCGTCTGAGATTCCCACGCATAAGGTAGACACGAAACCCGAAAATTTCTGTAATTAGGTATACACCTAGTTTCTGCACTTAAATAGCAAGAACGCTGATTAACATCAACGTAGAATTTTAAAAACTCAAGTCTTTGTGATAATCAACACACCTTTTTAGTAAAGCACCACAAACATAAAAAAGGCATTTTTTTCAGGAAGCGCATTTTTTTTCTAAAGCGGCGGCTGCGAGCGCGAATGGCACCGAAGG